>JAYJMF010387581.1:0-25265 GCA_036873715.1 Salvia sclarea | reverse complement strand
ATTAATTAATAGTTGAATTAATGAGTATTGATATATTAACTATCTTATCAAAAGAATTAATGAAATCATTAAATGTTATTTTGGAGGGAAAATATTTTTTGTCGTGGTTACTCTTTTATATATGTATAGATTGCGTACAATAATTGATACTATCACTTTTGAATATTTTAGTTAGAGGATAAATTATTTCTCTCTACAAACTAGAGGATTTTCTTTATTATATTTTGGATCCCTATATTTTCAGTATTTTTTTCTTAAATTGCTATGTACCCGTTATAATTATCGAGTCATCACTTATATACACATCAACTAATAATAATATATTAATTTTAATACTACAAACTAGGTCTTGTTACGTTCTTGTAGTTTTTAATTGAAGTTCATCCTCATTTAAGAATATTGACCAACAAATCATCGTTTTATTTCAATGACTTGATTTATTATACAAATAATTGAAAGTGTGATGAGGGCATTTAGTAAAAATAAAAGTGTATGAACTGAAATTTACAATTATATATTTATATATCAAATGTATGAACATACAGGCGAACATAATTTTCTATGGTACGTTTATAATGAATTGTCTCCAATATTATATGTCAAATATTGTCCAATATTATATCACGACTTTCCGAGAAATCAATTTATGATAAAATGAACTAATAGTCACATATAACTAAAGGAAATATACAGCTAGCAAATCTTTTTGTTTGCTTGACAAAGAAGTAAAAGAAAACATAAGCTAGATTTACTTTGATCACTGGTATAATATACTACTTGGCAAACAAGTAAACTAAATGCATTTTTCCAGATTTGCCGTAATGAAATATAATCACAAATTAATAATTAAACTAAAAAAATTTCATTAGCGAGAACTTACACTACGATTTTTTCAGAACCGAGAATTTATATATGATTATTAGGAGAGAGAATGACTAATTTTCTCACTGCTATAAATACCAGTCACACTATCAGATTACTTCATCCCCACGAAACAAGTTTCTTAAGCAAAAAGGTTAGTTTTTCTTCTTTCTGGAAAACTCATTTAACACTTATTTACTGTTTCACATATATGTACTATATGGAACTGTACACACGATCATGAACAAACTTAATCTTGAAGGAAGAAAATAATAGCAATGACTAGTTTTTCTCGAGTTCTTATATTAGTGTAATTAAGAAGAAAAGTTTTTAATAATGAAAATATCATTAATCTTATTTTAGTTTAAACAGTTTAGGCTGCCTTCAATCACAAGTTGTCAGATTTATGAACTTTTATGTTGTTGTCTCTTTTGAAAAGATTTTTAAGTAAAACTGTTTCAATACAAATCTAAACGAATGTATATTTTAGACTTTTTATTAGTTAACATTTATATGTAAGTAGAAAAAAGTATAATCGCTTCATATTAGTTTAGTTAAATCTCAAGGTTCTTTTAAGTAGGAAACAGATAATTATTTTTTAGCTCAAATTCTGTGCAGGAAAAGTGAAGATACTTTTTTGACGCATTTGTGTAAGATTAAAAATGTTAAGACATATCTAATGCTTCTTGGACATATGCAAACCAAAATATATAATAAGACTCCATTTAATTGAATATTGGTGCATTTGCGGTCGACAGTAATAAAATTGCAGAATCATGAACATAAAAAGTGGTTTTATGAGGTTGAATGCTAGAAAATACTCTCTGAGTTGTAAGAGCAGAAGCTATGTGGTTGGAAGATTTTTGAGCTCCGCAGCAAGACCAATGGCTCATAAAAAATGTGGTCACTTGGTAGAGAGGTACCTATCCAATTCTCTCTTGTCAGTAGGCGTTGCTCCTGATAGCAGGTGCACGAGGCTCGATTCAGTGTCGAACACAAGTTATCAGCTGAGGTTTTGTAGTTCCGAAGCTGATGCACAAAATGCAGGTAGAGCTGCCAATTAATTCGTATAAACTGAGGGGGTTGGGGTGGGCTCGAGCCCCCCGTACCAAAAAAATCCTATGTATTAAAAACAACTTTTGCTTTCCACTCCTCATGCAGGCGACAAAGAGAATAAGACCGAGAGTAAGAAGATCACTATTCAATTATCGAAACGAGGAGAGAGATTTAGGGATGAGTACTTGAGCAAGATTGTTCCATGGGAGAAAATACCTGTCTCATTTGACAATTTTCCTTATTACATTGAGTGAGTGTGCTAGCTTCCCCGCCCGGTCCCCTTTTCTGTTTTCTTGCTTCGTGTTATTAATCGAACATTGCAACTCTTGTAGTGATAAAAGTAAATCCATCCTCATGGAATGTGTGGCCTCACATTTGAAACAGAAGAAATTCAGAAAATATGCAAGTAGCTTATCATATTCAAGTAACAGAATTCAGCTTCAGAGTATTCCAGGTCAGTTGATTGATGATTCCTCCTACATATGGATAATCTTAATACTAACTAGATAAAGCCTATGTGAAGGTACGGAGCTGTACCGGGAAAGACTGGTGAGTGCAGTGGCTCGGGAGCTGCAGGTTCCATTATTGAAGCTTGATAGCAGTGTGTTACCTCCATATGTAAGCTTGGCTTTGACCCTCATTTTCATTTCCTTGCAACTCTTTTGATTTGTTTATGATGCTTCACTTCTTCAATAGAATGATCAAGATAGAGTGTACATATGAGATTTCCATTAAAAATGTGAAGTTATATTACTCACTAGATGTGGAGCTTGCAGGAAATAGGGCAACACAAAAGCACTGAGCTTGAAGATGATAGCGATGAAGAAGATGACAGTGATGAAGAAGATGACAGTGATGATGATGATGATGAAGATGATAGAGATGAAGAAGATGACAATGATGATGAAGATGATAGGGTGTGCTGGCTTAAGAAAGGTATGCATGCATCCCCCACAAATGGAGGAGATTCTTGTTAGTTGTTAGGTGTCTAATTCACCGATTATTTTTGCTCACAGGGGAGCGAGTGCAGTACATCGGAAAAAGCACTTCCATTGAAGAAGTGAACAACAGGTCACTATCTGTCAATCTTGATATGAACAATAGTCACACAATGTTGAAATTCATGCATATTTACGAGTAGTAGATGACATTTTCAGGACTTTGTCTTCTGGTGATCGAGGGGAGGTGCACGAAGTAAATGGCGAAAAAGTTGCAGTTTTGTTCAATGTTTGCGGTTTGGAGAGAAAGGAAGAAGACAAGGATGAGAAAGGCACAGAAACAACTGCAAAACAAATAGTTACTTGGCTTGATGGTACAAACGCTAACATATATATTATCTATGTAAAATCACTACATCTCATAACATTGTGTTTCATAATATTGCAAGTGCATTCTAACCAGCATATGCTAAAATGTGTTGTACAGCAAAAGATGTAAAACATGATAATGATGCTCAAATGCATGACTGCTTCATTGCTATGGAATTGCTATATGAGGTACATAGTTAGATGAAAATCATATGTACCAATCACACTTATGCAAAACTAAGGTTTCTAACAATGACCACAGGTGCTAGAATCTGGGCAACCAATTGTTGTCTATTTTTCGGATTCTTTCTTTCTGAACATAAAGAAAGATTCATGGTCAGATCGTTACAAGTTTGTTAATAAGGCACAAAAGATGTTCGAAAAGTTATTAGGACGCGTGGTTTTGATTAGCGGGCAAAACGAAAAGAACGTTGGATCAGAAGTTATTAAGAAATTTGTAAGCACGCCTTTTCTACAATAACAAATATATGAAAAGAATTTGTGGTGCTAACTTTTGTTGTTTTTTCAGCCTGATTATTTGAAGCAATACATTGAGAAGTTAAAGGATGCTTCGATTTCAAATCATGAAATATACAAGCTTTTCAATAATGTCATGTGTATAAAACCACCAAAGGTGATTACTCCTTCACTTGCTATTTTAAAAGAGCTTTTAAGGACTTTATTCTCATGTTCTTTTATATGAAAATGAAAATTCCAGTATTCATTAACTAGTTATATGCACAGCTATCAGATCAGATTCGTGTATATTAAGCCTGAGTGTCTATAACCAGTGGATTCACACTAATCAAATATGATATCCAAAGGCAGAAGGCAACAAAGAGAAAAACACCCAAACATAGAACTATTTAATTCATGTAAACTACATAACTATTTAAGACATCTGGTTTATTCAGTCCCACCTTATGGCTGTAGGTGCAGGATGAAGATTTGGACTCATTCATCAAACAGATCGAAGAAGACAGGACAACAGTGATATCACAAGGCAACTCAAGCTTAATGCATCAGGTATATACAATAATTATAATTATGTCATTCTAGTCGAAAATTCAAGATTGCACCGATGAAATCCTCCCAATGCAGGTGCTCAAGGCGCACAGATTATTATGCATGGACTTGGAGCAAGCAAACACCACAGATATGATATTGAGAAGAGGAGGTAAGAACTAGAATTAATTCAAACAAGCCATTTTGCCATATAGTATTTAGATAAAAAGACATCCTTGGCTCTTTTTTATTTCAATTTATGGTTTACAGAGGTGGAGAAGATTGTTTCTTGGGCTACAAACCATCACCTATCAGCATGTCCCCTTCCTAGTGTTAAGGAGGATCTATTGCATATTCCTCATGAGAGGTATATATATGTCATCAACTTAAACATAATCAAGCTTCAAAAACATCTTCAATACAACTTGTGTCAATTATTATGTGCAGCCTTAAACTCGCGATTTTGAGGTTAAAAGAAGAGAAAGAATCATTGGCATCCCCATCCGAGAAGCCGTCTGAAAAGAGTATCAAGGTATTGTCATTCTTATTACATAAAACATTACCTTATCTTAATTTGCATCTATTTTTTGCTTCTCTTAATTAAAGTGAGTTGGTTGCAGGATTTTGCGGAAAATAGTCACGAGAAAAAAACTTGTTTCAGCAGTAGTTAGAGCAGGTGATATTGGTGTCAAGTTTGAAGATGTTGGCGCCCTCGAACATGTGAAGAAGACACTGCATGAAACTGTGATTCTCCCACTGAAGGGGCCTGAGCTTTTCTCTTATGGGAATTTGGCAAAGGTGGGTGCTACTGCTAACCTACACAACACAACTAGCAAGATTACAAAATGTGAACACATGTATCTTCTTTCAGGCTTGCAAAGGGGTGCTACTTTTCGGGCCTCCCGGGACTGGAAAAACACTAATGGCGAAGGCGCTTGCAAGCGAAGCAGGAGCTCATTTCATCTATGTTACCACTGCAACTCTAACTTCTAAGGTAGGTGGATGTATTATTTTAGTAGGTGTTGAGCAAAAGGTCATTTCTTAAAGTGAGTTGATACAATACAGAGCTCCAAGACCTTCAACATAAGTAGTGATATATTAATTGTTGTGCAGTGGTATGGAGAGACCGAAAATCTTACAAGGGCTCTCTTCACCTTTGCAAGAAAGTTGGCTCCTGCTATTATTTTCGTGGACGAGGTGGGGCCCGCCTACACTACACCTTGTTGGTCTTATTTTGAGCATAAACAAATTGATGAAGCATATATATTATATGATTCAGGTTGACAGTTTGCTGGGAGCTCGTGGGCACAGTGAGTATAAATCGAGTAGATTGAATGAATTCCTGGCAGGTTGGGATGGGTTGATGAGCAAGGACAGCCAGAGAATCCTTGTGATGGGCGCCACAAATAGGCCATTTGATTTAGATGATGCTGTTATTCGTCGTATGTCAAGAAGGATTTATGTGGGGCTACCAGATGCAGAGAATCGTTGCAAGATACTCAAGATTCTTCTAAGCAAAGAAAATCTAGAAGCAGATTTTTGTATGCAGAAACTAGCAGAGGCCACTCAAGGTTACTCTGGGGATGACCTAAAGGTAAAAAACATAGCTAATTTGGCATCCCACATTTTCCTTCTCTAACATTGTTTGCTTTCTTGATTGCAGAACCTCTGTGTTGCTGCTGCATATCGACCTCTCAGCGAATTACTCGAACGAGAAAATACCAAGGTACGTGGCCTATACGATCATCTTGATCATACATATACATGTTTGTTCTTCTTATCAAAGAATGGATCTTCTATTGATCACAGAATTTTCAGTTGTTTAATTTTCTATATAATTGTTCACCATTATTTATATATAGGGTGACAAGTGTGATGGGTCTCCGGTACTAAGACCACTCAACATAAACGACTACATTCTTTCTAAATCTAAGGTAACTACTTTTTTTTTGAGATCATAACAATCTAACATGCCTTAATGTATTTTCAAATTTCAACTTGTGTTATGAATTTTGGCGCCTTTTGTAAAAATGCCATAACATTTCAACTTTGTCTCCTCAAATAGATCACCGTACCACATCAACTTTGACTCAGGCATGTTGAGTAAAAAAAGTCGATGCTTGAAATGCAATTGACAATGACAATAAATATTTTATCAAAGCATTGTGTTGATCACCCTATTAATTTATAGGTGAGACCATCAACTTCGTCTGGTGCAAGTAGCATTAAGGAGATGCAGAGATGGAGCAAGAAATATGGTGAAGGTGAAGGAGAAAGTATGCCATTTGAATCATAATTTCTACATATTTGTTGATTTGGATGTAATTAACCAAGTCCTGTGTTTTCTCCTCAAATTAACTATTTAGTTTTGAAACAAGCAGGCTCTCTTCTTGTTAATTGGTGTTGAGCTTTTCAATTCAGCACAGAATTTAGAGCTCATATATACCTTTGAATTGTTACCATTATACACTACGGAATCTCCAACTAATTAATGGTGTTGGTGTTCTTTTCGAGCATTATGAATGTTCATATTTTTGTTATGAGAGTTTTTCATTAATTATTATTATTATTATTATTATTATTATTATTATTATTATTATTATTATTATTCACTGGATGAGAAGTGTGATGGAGGTTCAGCATTAAGACCACTCAGCATGGGAGACTATATTCTTTCAAAATTGAGCAATCCATCATTTATCTACCAAAATAACAATGGACTAGTTTGAATTATTTTTATCAATTCATCATATCATACAAAGTAAACGCAACCTAAAAGTGTGAATATAGAGAAGTGGCATGAGTTTTAATAAAACTAGTGAATAGTGATAAAGTGAATGTGAGTAGAGAATGAGTCTTACCTTTTAAAAAAAAATTGCGTATATTAATTGGAGATTGTTGACTTTTTGATAAAGTGGATTTAAAAAAAAATAGAAATACGCACGCTTTTGTGGAACGGACAAAAGAAAAGAAAATGGTGCACACTTTTGAGAGACGGAGGAAATATGAGTTTATGATATGCATTTCCATTAATTGATCTCCTAAAATCATTCTATAAAGGGAAAAGTATAATATCAGTCCCTATCGTTGACAACAAAAAACAACTAAATTCGTATCGTTATATTTTTGTAAAGATGTTCCTATAATCTCTAAAAATAGATCAGATTGACCAAAAATTGACACCAACTAAACGTCCTTTGAAACTTCGTGCCCCACATCGTGCCCCGCCGCCTTAGGCAACCCCGTTGCGAGTTGCGACTCACCTCCAACACATGCGCAGTTGCGATACAAAATTTTCAGCAACACCAGCCGCCTTAGGCAGCCCCGTTGCGAGTTGCGACTCACCTCCAGCACATCTACAGTTGCGATACAAAATTTTCAGCAACAAATCAGCAGTGTCGTACTGTCGTTCTTATTTGGTGGGAATTGGTAATTTGTTAGTGATAAAAGTTGTGGAGCAATTTTTAATCTTTAATTAATGGATACGCCGCGATCCCGCCTTCTTAATTCAATGCTCGCCTATTGCCCCATTTCAATTGCCGCTAAGCTACTTAGAACCATTATCGGCCACCAACCTCCCCAGCGACCTAACGGCGTCAATGCCAGCTCTAATTATCACACTCTTTGATCGCCCGCGCCCGCTCCTCTGTTATGCACCGCCACGTACCTAGGCATAGGCATACCAAGCCTTTGCCTAGGGCCTCAAATATTTGGGGGGCCATATTTTATATGTATATGTTATGTATTAATGGATAATATATATGTTCTACAAAATTTGTGAGGGTTTTATCCATTAGTTACTCATATATGAAATTTTTGAGAATTAAAAAACCAATCCACACATTAAATACGATTCATTTACCACATAAAAGAAAGGAAAAACAAATAGATAAAGATTTCTACTAAAATTGAAACTGAGATGCGTAGCTTTAGATGTGAGTGGAGGTCGACAATTGGGATTAGCTACATACCGCACTTCCTCTTTGATCTTTCTTTCCGACGAGCTCTTTTTTCTTTTGATTGATGAGCGTTGTAATCAGTTGTTGTGCTTGAACTATTTTTCTTCTTTTCATAAGGTTTAATTTTGATGACCAATTATAATTTTAGTATGCAAATATTTAATATGTTTTGGAATAGTTATTTTATATGGTATGGTCATTTTTCATATTATTTTTCTTTCATTATTCTCGCTTAGGGCCCCGAGAGACATAGATATGTCCCTATGCACCGCGCCCTCGCCTTGTTGTCCCCATTGGCTTTTTAATCGTGTTCTTTGATTGAGGGATTTCATGGCCACTTGCAAGAGAGCCTCAACTTTGTTTCACTTATCCCATGCGCGATGAAGATCTGTCCTCTTCTTCGGGGGTGCCGCTGCAGTTGCCCTGTGTTTGGGTTTGGGTGATGCATGATTGAAGAGATGACAGAAGTTCGGAAAACTTTAAAATAAATATATTGATTGATTATCTTAAAATTGAAATTTATAATATTCTTTAAAATACACAATGTATGTTACAATTTTTAAAATTATAGAATACACCAATTTTATATTTTGTTTTGCCAAAAACTTGAATTTTCCCAAATCAAATCCCTTATGTCACAAAATCGGCAAATCAAACGACGTGGTATTAATCTATACTATTATTATTTTTATTACTGTTTTTTTTTTTATCGATCGGATAAAGTTAGTTGTTAGTAGTTAGTTCACCAAGAACCAAACACTCCAAAATTACTTTTTCACCAAGTGATCCTTATAACTCCAAATTCGTTCCCAAAGGAAATCGAACTCGGGTCTTTTACTAAGGGAGGAACCTGGTGGTCAGTGGACTAAGCCCCTGATTAGTCTATACTATTATTAAAGTTAATTAATAGTTTATTTAGTGATCAGCTGATCTTCTCTAAAAAAAGGTAATCATCTAATCAAATAGAATGAGAAAAAAAATAATATTATAATATGACATTGCAATCATAATATTTGTTGTTAAATAATTAAAACTAATTTTTTATAAAATTGCAGTTTTACATGAAAACATCATTGTTTTCAGTTACGACAACTTGATACCTTCCTATTGCTTGAAATGGCATCATGTTATTATCATATTGCTCTAAATGACAAATGTTCGAGGTAAGATAATTCATTACTAAAGTTGAATTATAATATATTACATGTGACATTCGATAATTCATTATTTTAATCAATATTATCCATGGATTATATTAGAATCTTAGGTTTTTCAAGTAACTTTGATTATATTATTATTTTTATTTAATTATAACTTTTATCGTGCATAGAACGGAGGGCGGATTCTAGTTATTAAAGCCAAATCCAAAGTTCATATATTTAAATTTGATAAAATCCAAAAGTCCTTTTAGTTGTATTTAATTACTTGAGCAAATTTCGTGTTTAGTTGTATTTAATTGCTGGAGCATAATTTGTTTCGCAGTTTCCCTCTTTGAAATTAACCTTATTGTTGTTATTACTATAATTAAGGTTTGCTTCTATCATGGAATCTTTTTTTAACGAATACCATAACCGCTTTCATCGTAGTATCATATGCTTACTACCATATATTAAAATTGTTGTTAATAGTATAGTTCATTTATTCCAATATTCTTTTTCCATTATCTTATCAGTTTGCTTTTTTTAAATTAACCTCATTGCTTTTATCATTCTTAAGTTTTAATTCCATCGTGAAAACATATTTTTAACAAACATCATAACTGCTTTCTTCATCATAGCATAATGTTTACTGACATATATTTAAGTTGCTCTCAATATCTTAATAGTATAATTCTTAGGTTCCAATATTCTTTTACAATTATTTTTCTAAAGGTTGTAGTGTTACTTGTTAAAATAAATTTGCTTTTATGTAGCTGCCTGATTTTGGCTAGCCGCGGTACTTATCATTTTAGCTTAGCATGCAAGAATACAGAACCTTTATTGTGCTTATCATTCTTAGCTTACTATGCAAGAATAGATGAGACCCAAAAGTCTTGGTCTTATGAGTCGAATCTCTTGCAGAAAATTAAATTTGGCATGCTCTATTTTCTTTAGTCACCACTTAAGCAAAGCCACCACACACACAACCACTTTCATTTATTTATGTGAACTTTGTAAATGCTTGTAGGCCTATGAGAATTTTCAATGAAAATGCATCAGTTCCATCCACTTCCATGCCAACGTGCTTCAACACTTCCAAAAGCTATGGGGAAAACTGCAGGGAGAAAGAGCCGAAACGACGAACCAGAGCGTAGAAACAAGATAATCCCGTCGTCGCCACGTGGAGCTGGATTGAGGGAAGAGTTGCAGACCAAGATTGTACCATGGGAGAAGATAACTGTCTCACTTGACCATTTTCCTTATTACATTGAGTCAGTGTTGTTTCCATATTAGTGTAAACAAAACATGCCACTTACTTCTTGTTGGGACTAAAATATAAGCATTTTCCTTGCAGGGAACAAACTAAATCCCTCCTTATAGAATGTGTCGCTTCGCATCTGAAGCAGAGCAAGTTGAGAAAGTATGGCGCCCGTTTGAAATCTTCAAGTCAGAGGATTCTACTTCAGAGTATTCCTGGTGAGTTGCTAACCTGATTATACCTATTCTCCGTTTTCTTCTTTTGGTTAAGAATGGAATCGCTTTGTTTCCAAGGAACGGAGCTGTACCGGGAGAGGCTGGTTTGTGCACTTGCGTGTGAGTTGCAGGTTCCACTGTTGAAGATTGACGATGATTGTGCTTCTGATGATGAAGAAGATGCTTCCGATGGCGAGACTTCTGCATATGAGACTGATGAACAACTTTTTTGTGAAGAACCTACACAGACTACACTTCTTAAGAAAGGTAATACATTTTCTAATAAATTTCAAATGAATCTAAAACAATTTGTTGCAGTAGCTCACTGAACGCTTCTGCTGACAGGGGATAGGGTGAAGTACGTTGGAAGCGCCATTTCCTTCGAGGAAGTGAATAACAGGTTAATGTCTATACATATAACATATGAGACAACAATAATCGTGACATTTTTATCCATGCAAATAAATATGATTAGCAGTAGCAGACACGAAATTCTGCAACCCACGAGTTGAAGAAGAAGAAGTCAACAAATGCAAAGTAATTTTTCTTGCCTAAAACCATTAATCACCATTCTTATGAGAAGCACTTCAACAGAAAGCTTCATCTTGAATAATGATATGATAACAGAAATCCCTAGATTCGCAATAATTCAAGTCATTCTTTAACACAATTTCTTTTCCTTCATATATTAGTTTAAGTACATCATACAAGATTCTCCATATGCAATTTTATTAGTATGTGAACTAGCAATAACTACAGGACTCTGTCACGCGATCAACGAGGGGAGGTGTATGAGGTAGATGGTAAAAGAGTAGCTGTAGTCTTCTATATATGTGGGCTAAAAACAAAGAAGGCGGAAAAGGATGAGGAAAACACAGAAATATTGCGACAAGCATTAGTTACTTGGCTTAATGGTAATACCACTACTAGCCTGATTTCTAACTGCTGCACTTTTTACTTGTATTTCATATTAATAAAGTATCTACAACCACAACTTCTCTATGAGCAAAATTTTTTCTGCAGTGAGAGATGTCGAACCAGATCTTGAAGTTCGAATTCATGACCGGTACATTGCTACAGAAGTTCTCTATGGGGTACAGATTTTCGTGTTTTAGATGACTGCAGCAACACCATCTATTTAAGCATTGAGTTAAGTCTCTTATAATGATAACAGGTTGTGCAGTCTCAACAACCAGTGATCATCTATTTTGCGGATGGATATTTTTGGCCATCAAAGTCAGATTATTCAAATAAGCCATTCCTGAAAGAGGTGGAAAAGATTTTTAAGCAATTGGCAGAAGGCGTGGTGATGATTTGCGCAGAAAACCAGTGGGATGCTGGATTAAATGAAATGGCACAATTTGTAAGCACACAAATTTACTTGGCTTATAAAATCTATTTTGACACTGAGCAATATTTGAGTCAGGGATCAGATAATGTAACATCTGAGTTGTTGTTGCCTTGAATTATTTTGATTATATAACTAGAATGTTCATGTTTCAGCCTGAAACTGTGAAGAAATATATAGATGCATTTGAGGATCCCCGAAGATATAAAGAGTGTTTGACGCACAGGCTATTCACTAATATCTTTTACATAAAACCCCCAAGGGTAATTGTTCACGATTTTAGAAATCTAAAATATTTGCAGGTTATGCACTGTAGGAGCTATCATTTGTGCTTATGAAGGAAATTTAAATTTGGATTTTATAAATATATAAGGCCATAATCTGAGCTTAAACCAAGGACAAAAAAATAAAAAAGTATACATGAGATTATTTGGAGTGAGGATATTCAAACCATGTCACTCTATGATCTGGCAGGATGAAGATCTCGTGAACAGATTCATTAAACAGATTGAAGAAGACAGATCAGAAAGCAACTTAAAAACAATTCACAAGGTACACATATTAGAGTTAAGCACTAACTGCACTTGTTTTTGTGTTGAATCTTTATTGTTATACTTATAAATTTCACCAACTGCAGGTTCTCAAGGACCACAACCTATTATGCATAAACTTGGAGCATCCAAACATTGGAGATGTGACATTGACAAGGCAGAGTAAGATTTCATAATTTTTTCTAAATCCTATTTTCCATTACTGATTTCGCCCATTTTCATTCATGGTTATAGAAGTAGAGAAGATTGTTGGCTGGGCTACAAATCATTACCTCTCATCATGCCCCATTCCTTGTGTTGAGGACGAAATATTGCAGATCCCTAATGAGAGGTAAATATTCAGTGTCTCCATTTATAATTAAAGGATAATTAACTACTACTTAATAAGTTCTTCAAGTTAACTGCATCAAATTATCACATGTAGCATAAAACTTGCAATTGCAAGGTTAATGGAGGAGGAGAAGTCAAAGAAGCAGATTAACCAGGTTTTCCAATTCTTATAATATCATGCGAAAACCATACATTTTTAGATCTGTTTATCTTTGTACTGAATATTAAACATTAGCATCCTATAATTCACATCTTGAGTTTCCTCGTCCTAAAGAAAAACCATTGTTGCAGGACTTCTCTTACAGTCTTGATGAGGAACGCCTTGTTTCAGCAGTAGTTCGTACACGAGATATTAACGTGAAGTTTGACGATGTTGGTGTCCCTGAAAATGTGAAGAAAACACTGTATGAAACTGTCATTCTCCCTATGAGGAGGCCTGAGCTTTTCTCTCACAGAAACTTGTTGAGGGTGGGTAACAAGCTATTATTTTATGATATGGCCTTATGCTTTCCCTATTTCTTTGCAATGCCAGCATGTAAACATTCTATATATTCTTCCAGCCTAGCAAAGGCATATTACTCTTTGGACCTCCTGGGACTGGAAAAACCCTCATCGCAAAGGCTCTTGCAACAGAATCTGGGGCTAAATTCATCAATTTTACTGGTGACACTATTACATCAACGGTTGGTGATATTAGGGCATTGGAATATTTGCAGCAGTACTGATTTTTAGCTATAAACTTCAACATGTTAATTGTTATCTCATGCAGAGATCACTCTTCATCTATGCCAGCAAGCTGGCTCCTGTAATTATTTTTGTGGACGAGGTCAGACTTATTTCAATGCTAATTTAATGAGTTCGTACAAACAAACATAGCATATTGTAGACCATAGAGATTCAACCTTAATGAGTTCGAACAAACAAACATATCCTTCCTTCATTAGAACTTACACTAGAGTTGTGCATTCAGGTAGACATTTTGCTCGGAGCTCGTGGACAAAATAATAACGATAAACATACATTGAATGAGTTTATGGAAGCTTGGGATGGCATCAGGTCAAATGAGAGCCAGAGAATCCTAGTCATAGGTGCCACAAATCGGCCATTTGATCTAGATGAAGCTGTTATTCGTCACATGCCAAGAAGGTAGTCTTCTATTACCACCCATTACTATGATGTCCGTTTTCTAAATATGTAGTCTGTAAATTTGATGCGAATGTTTGGTTCGGTGTTAGAATTTATGTCGGCCTACCAGATGTAGAAAATCGTTCCAAGATACTCAAGGTACTCCTAAATAAAGAAAATCTAGAATCTGGATTTTCATTTGGAGAATTGGCAGAGGCTACAGAAGGCTATTCTGGGAGTGATCTCAAGGTACTTACTGTGTTGGGATTCACTTGACATATGTTGATTGTAACTCATTCTAAACATGTTATGGCGTTTCTTGTTCTCAGAAGTTATGCGCGGCTGCGGCATATAAACCAATCAAAGATTTTCTGGAACAGGAAAGCAAGGTAATCAAGAAGTAGAACAATCCTTTGTTCCAGTCAAAGTATGTGATCTGAATTAGGTTTTACGCCGCTGCTACTTTTCTTATAAGAATTTCTGGTGGTTATTGCCAAACAGGGTGAGGCATCAGATGGATTTCCAGCTCTTAGACCTCTCAACTTAATTGACTTCATTCATTCTAAACGCAAGGTAAACTATCTTAAACCATAACACTTCCATAGCAACTCACCTATTAAACCTTGACTATTTTAGATATGCCTTTGCATCTTTCTGTAATTTCCTATGTTGTTGTCTTGATATATAACATCAATTTGCAGGTGAGGCAATCGGCCGAGACTAATAAAAGTAGCATTATCAGGCTGAGAGAATGGAATGAACAATATGGTGAGGGAGATTGCTAAAGACAGGAGATCTAAAGTTGGTTCTTGGATGAGACCAAGAACAGAATTAAAGGATGTTGATAATTATTCCACTGCTCTTATTAAAGATGAGAATTTTTTTGCCTACTGAGTAAAATAATATATAAATCACTTTTACCAGTTATTTTTCAAGAAGCAAGATGATCTGTATGTTATTTACTCATTGCTATATCTCGATATTACTTTGGATGCTTATGAGAAGCACAATAGTATTAACCAAAAATGTCAAGTCCCACAACGGCATTTTCATTTTAAGATAGTATGGATTGAAATTTGGAAATCTGATGCCTCCCAAAATAAGCTCTCTCACCTTATGTAGAGATAGGAAAAAATTTTGAAATTATACTCTGTAATCGCCTGCATTTAACGGTTGTGTTTGGAGTTTGGATATCTAAAGACTAGTTGGCAGAGTTTGCTGGCATTACTGTATGTAAAGGAAGTTACATAATATTTCTTAATAAGTGTTGTGTTGCTAAAACAATACTCCTATATATGTATATAATAAAAGTGAAAATAAGAAGAGATATTATGTTCTAAAAACAATATAGAGGGATTTAGATTTATTTGTATAGACATAGTTTACATTTTGTGTCTTGTGACACAGACATCTAATGATGATGAAGCATTTAGTTAATTATCTATATTGAAGGCAATGCAATATTTCGAAATTTCCTCGTTTTGCTTTCTTTTAATTCAAAAAAAGGAGAGAGGCTATTATTATGATGGTCTTGGGTGTCTCAATGTGAATGTGTGTGAGTTATTCTTTTTAAAAAGGCTACTGTTAACAATTATCTTAGGATAGTGGGTGTGAACATGTGAAATTGTAATTTAAAAAAGAAAAGAAAAGAAAGGTTATTATAATACTGATCTTTGTTATACAAAAATATATAATCTCCACATCAAAACACTAAATTAAATGTAAGTTTTTTGGGATTGTGTTGGATTAGTGATAGAAGGTTAATACCCAAAGACAAAGATATCAAGTTCAAGTCCTCCGTGATGGGGCTTTTAAATTTTCTACATTAATTTATCAAAATTAAATGTAATTTTTACACAATTACATCTAATTATGTATAGTTAAAATTTGGAATTGGTGTAGAAAAGTATACTTCAAAAAATTGTCAATTTGCACATTGATATTTTTTTATTTGCACATTGATAATTGAATGTGAACAAAACATATATGCTTGATGTTTAATACTATCATGGTTGTAAAAATAGAATTCATTTCGGTGACAGAAAATCTACCAAAATCGAAATTGTAGTCAGTACAAGTATCAGCCTATCAGGAGGTGAGAAAAAGAAACCGAAAATTCGAATTCACCGACAAATAATACCGAGAATATGATTAATCGAACCAATTGTAGTTGGTTTTGTTTTCTAATTTTTAAAAACGATGTTAGTAGTACGACTTATAATTTTTAATTATAAAAAACAGCCCAAAACGAACCGATATCCTTTAATTATAAACTTTTTTTCAGTTGCATGCTATAATGCTATTATTGTAGAAGAAGATTGCTCATCTTTGAGCATTAATTAATAAATTATAATAGGTCCATAATTAATTAAAATTAAATTAATTGGTATTTTCAAAAGAATACTATTTTCAGCTAAAGTCGGATATATGGTATCCAAGTCGGGTAGTAGGGTATCTGAAATGGCAGTTTGGGTTGGGATCCGATAATAGTTTTGGTACAAAATATGGGTCGGGTAAAACCCGTTAATTCGGGTGCGGGTACCCCTTTCATGCAACCCTAATTATTTCTCTATAAATAGACGCCAAACATACTCACGCAGACAGCATCAGCGTCATACAATTTTGTGCTCACTCACAACAATAACATCAGATTGTTAAAATGTGGATGTAGAGATCGCCAGAGGCGAAGAGAGGTGACTTTTATTCTTCACCTGTAAATCCTAATTTTTATTTTTGCTATTTTCATCTGTTTGTCTCTAGCTGATTAGGGATCTTAGTATGAGAACTGAATAATCTTGGTGCTTGTGTGACTATTTTTAGCTGAATTCTTCGTCCTTGACTGTTTTCTGCCAATGTTTTCTCATTCGGGCCGTATCGATTGTTATCTGTTTCAGGCTGATTGACCATCAATGGCGGTTCCATTTGCCAATTGCTTTCAACTCCTAAAAGTAAACCCAAAATGCCAGATTTATAGCTCGCTCTCCACCAGGGTCTCTCCTGCATATTGTTGCCTTCGAACTTCCGGCCCGGTTGTGCATTTCGAAGCCAAGGTAGTTCGGTTTGATTTTGTGATATTTGTTACTCAGAGAACTTGGCTGGCTTGGTTCCATTTTGCATAAATCTTTACCTATGTCTTTTAATTAGATAGAAGGAGCCCTACACCTTTATTGAGAAGCATTTGAGATGTATGCTAAAGGGTTAGGTTATTAACATAATGTCATATTTCTTATACTTATTGACATTAGGTTATTAGCTTTATTACCAGATGTTAAGTCAGGTGTTCACGATTTTTTTTTTGTGGTGAATGCTGTTACATATCTGGGAAATTGAAGATAGGGAAGGTAGATGATGGATGGGTTTCTCATCTGCCATTATGCTTTCTCTTGTAGTTGTTCATCGTTGCCCAATAGTTTTATCCTTATAACTATTTGAGCTACATCTGGACCCCACATTTCTTTAATTACAATGTTTTCTTGTATACTTAATTTTGGCTCAAGCTCGATTTTGACTCAAGTGCAGTTTGGCTTGTTTCTGGTCTAGTAGTTCCCTTTCATTGGAATTTCTCTTGATGGTGACTTGACCTGGATTTTAATTTTCTTGGAAACTTGCTATTTTGGATCTTTGCTAGTCTTGAATAATTTTATACTATAATTTTTTGGCCAGACATTGGCAGGTGTTGACCGCTTTTCTGGTTGCGGGAACCGTTGAATGTCTTGGTAGAATAGATAGTGTTCATCGTTGCTTGATGATCAAAACTTCAATGATCACACGAGCTACATCTGAACACAACATTTGAATTACATTGATTCTTAGTTTACTAATTGATATTTTAGATTTGAATAAATTGTTAAAGAGTTGTGCATCACTCTTTGTTTATGCTCATATCTTTATAATACCCCAGACATTGGCAGGTGTCTAATGTTTCACTGGTTGCATTAGACCGTTGAATGCTCTGGTATATGAAAGTGTCCATCGTTGCTCTATAATCAAACCTCATGGTTCCTGAGCTACATCTGGGCACAACATTTCCTTTCATACTTGACTTCTTCTGTTTGTGTTGTTGGGTGGAAGGGTGGGAATATACTTGTTTGGGGAAGATGATTTTTTTTTAGTTTTTGGGTTGGAGGGTGTTAATATTCTGTAGAGGGATGCATAAATTTTGTTTTACTGCTCTTGGATAATCGTTGCACTGACAAATTTGTAGTCAAGGGGCTCTTGTTTATTATAGTAGTAGATTTTTGTATATGATCATAGTGCAATATTTATTTTGTAGTCTTTGTTGATCTTTTGATTTTTGTCTAACTAGATCAATATAGCCATATAGGTTGAACCCTTATTGGATAGTGTCAAGTGGGATGACAAAGGTTTGGCGGTGGCAATAGCTCAGAATGTTGATACTGGAGCGGTTTTAATGC
The DNA here is from genome assembly GCA_036873715.1 of Salvia sclarea. Lineage (NCBI taxonomy): Eukaryota > Viridiplantae > Streptophyta > Magnoliopsida > Lamiales > Lamiaceae > Salvia > Salvia sclarea. The sequence continues at coordinate 6,696 of JAYJMF010387581.1, read as the reverse complement.
AAGGGTTTGTCAACAAAGAGGCTCTTTTGAAGACTTTCTCCTGCAAGAAGGCTACGTTCTATAGCAGGTCACGATCAACTTTATGGACAAAGGGAGAGACCTCAATGAATTTCATCAATGTCTCTGAAGTCTTTCTTGATTGTGACCGTGATTCTGTAAGTTACATGCTAGTTTTGCATGATTTCATATGATTATAATTGCCTTGTCTCTTATCATAATAAGATAACAGTTTTGTTTGTCCATCAGATAATATATCTTGGTAAGCCCGAGGGACCAACTTGTCATACTGGGGCTGAGACATGTTACTATACTTCAGTTGATGACATCATAAATGATCCTCCGGTAGCACTCCTATTTCAACTGATTCGGCTTTATGTATCTCGCTGAATTAGTCCAAGGAATGTTGATCAATAAATTTTCGTTATGCCTCTTTCCTTGTGTAGGTTGATGGTAGTAAACTTGCATTAACGACTCTATACTCGTTAGAATCGACTATATCTAAACGAAAAGAAGAGTTAACAGAAAACCCAGACAGCAAACCATCTTGGACCAAGCGCTTGTTGCTTGATGAAAAACTATTGTGCTCAAAGATCAGGTTAGGTTTGCCTTGTGCTAAAACATGTTTATGTTTGTCTTCTTATACAGAAGCCTTGACCTCTAAACATTAGTTATTATTATCCTCTATGTAGAGAAGAGGCAGATGAGTTATGCCGGACACTGGAGGATAATGAGGACCAAACTAGGAGTGCCTCTGAAATGGCAGATGTGCTCTATCATGCCATGGTTTTGCTGGCTCTGAAAGGAGTTAAAGTTGAAGACGTCCTTCAAGTCTTAAGATTGAGGTTTGCACAATCGGGCCTCGAAGAAAAGAAAAGTCGCAAATCATAGTGAGTAGGACTCTTTAAGCAATCTGCTTGCACTTAGCCAGACTTTACCTGCAGAGCAACTCTCAAGTGTGAATACCTGGAGCAGTTTTTGATGAATGATGCAATAAAATTTTTACATAATTGTTTCTCAGGTTGGCTGTAATATTTTCTGATGAATGATGCAATAAAATTTTAGGTGAGTGAATTGGCAAATCACATTCAAAGTCTTGTGATACAGTAATACTTGTGAATTTTTTGCTTATTTTGTATGCGGTCTAATCAAGCATCAAAAAATGAGGCAAAACTTTGTGAATTAAATTTGAATTAAATCTATTAATAAACTTTAATTTAAGTTGAGATTTAACGGTTATTCAAAAAAGCTTATATTTATGATTCTAATTATCACATGCACTAAACTATCTAATAATTAATTATCAAGTTCTAATTAAAAAATAATTGAGATTGATAATCATCGAAACGTTAACTCTGATCAAGCAAAGAAATTTCCAAACGCCAAATTTTTGATATGGGCTAATTCTGGAGGCCAAATATAACTTTACTGTTTCATGACTTAAATTTAGAGAGACCTTTTGATGCCCCTTCATGACTTGCTAGAAATTCGTTTTCCACGAATAATCTTGGGGCAAGTTTGTTTTCCACAACAAAGCCTCTTTGATTTGCTTTTCAAAGAAAGGGTCGCAATCAACTACTTCAATCTTGGACAAATCCTCATAAAATTTCCAATACAGCTCTTCCAACTTGTAGCAGTGTTGAATGCTCAAGCACTGCAGCCGCCTAAAACTCTTCTGTTTTCCCACCATCAACCTCTCCACATCACAGTCTTCAATCAGAAGGTACTTGAGTTTCATAAAATTGTGCCCTTCAACTTCCCACGTCGGCCCTTGAAAGGCATTGCATCGCAGTTTCAACACTTCAAGATTAGGCAACGAAGCTATCTTGCCCATTTCTTCCCACGGATAGCCCAACCCGCTCAAACTTAACTTTTTCAAACTCGATGAGAGAGCTGATAGTGGAGCAACGGCGTCATAACTGTATTCGGGGTTCACAACCACACATTTAAGCGATTCTAGACCACTAAGCTGGCTAATATGGTCAAAGCAGCTTAATGGCTCTGCAACATCGGGTGCCAATTCGATTTGGATTGCTAACTTCTTCAAATTAGGGAGACTTTCAAAGACAGTCTTTGTGCAACTGAGAGCGCTCACACCTAAGAGCTTTGAGAGATTTGGCAGCATTGCCCCATATAAATCTGGTAGATCACTCCCCATGATCTGTAAATGTTTCAACTCTTTCATATCCCATATGCTCAATGGCAAATACGACGGACTCCCACATGATTTGAAGTTGAAATGCCGACCGACAATCAAGAATTGAAGGCTCGACAGCTTGGATATAGAAGTAGGGAGCTCGCCATTGCAAGTGAGGGCGAGGAACCTTAACCGGACTAGTTCCACCACCTCCAATGGGAAGTCATAGAAACGGATGTTAAGAGCATCGAGATGCTCCAGCAATCTCAGCTCGAAACATAATGGTACTTGATACTGATGATATGGACGCAAACAAAGCAGGGATTTTGCAGTGGAGGAACAATTTACCTGGATCGAGTGATGCACATCTTTGATGCCAAACAAAACGTTGTTGTGTATAGACAACCTCGTCTGCCCTTTTATTCCCTCTCCTAAACCATCTTCACAACTATTTAGGACATGAAAAAACTTGCTTTTCTTGGCTTCTTTGCAACACAAATGCAACCAAGAAGAGTGGAGGCCACAAGTTTTCAAACTTGATCTCTTTAAAGATCTATTAGACCTGCTTTCCTTGTACACCATAACTAGTGAATTTGAAGCAAGCTCCTCCAAGCACTCAAGAGCATAATCCTCTAAACTTCCCTTCATGTTTCTATCAATAATTTCCTCAATAATCCACATATCAATGAGCTTGGATCTCGAGATTTCATAATTACGAGGAAATACTCCCATATAGAGAAAACACGCTTTCAGATGATGAGGCAAGTACTCATAGATAGGATATAGTACCTCAGATATTTGGTCGTAGGCATCAAGGAAAAGCATGTGATTTCTATGGGCCGCTATCTCACCCCACCTCTCAGGGGTCTGCTCGACCCCTAGGAGGAGGTTGGCAACTGCGACAATCACAAGAGGAAGACCATCACAACGCTCGGCAATCTTCTTCCCAGCTTTCACAAGTTGAGGAGGGCAACGCTCCGCACCAAACAACTTGTCACAAAGAAGATCCCAACTTTCTTGTTTATCCAAAAAGCGCATGTCGAAGGAGTATGCATAAATCGAGCCAACAAGTTCAGCCACATGTTGTGCCACTTTTTTAACCGTCGTAGTAAACAGGACTTTACTTCCATTGCCTTCATTATTTGGAAGAAGCTGGTTCAAATGAACATAGATCTTTGCATCACATACATCATCCAACACAATGAGATATCTCTTGCCATCCAGTTTTTCTTTCAGAATCTCACATATTTCTTCATCTTTCCGAGATTCAAAATCCAGTTGAGCTAAAATAGCTCCTGGAATGTGAGATGATTCGCAGTTTCTGCCTACTGTCACCCACGCACGACAGTCAAAGTGTTCCACACTGTCGAGATCTTCAAAGATCTCTCTAGCAAGAGTCGTCTTACCAATCCCAGTCATCCCGACAACGGAGAAAGATCGCCTGAATCTGTTCCATTCCCCAATAATATCTTCCTTGAGTTTATCATACTCATCACACAATCCAACCATCTTCGACTTGCTTCCTCGAGAATCAAATCTCAAGGAAACAAACCGCTCCTCCGCCTCCTTCAACGCTTCGATTAAGGAGTGACTCTCCTGCTTCAGATCCTGCAAATTTATGGAGAATAAGTATGGTTTGGTTTCGTCTATATCCATGCTTTCTTCGGATTGCGCCATAGCTTGCTCTTCGAAGAGGGACGTGACCGCGGCCTCGAATCTGCGTAGCTCCGCCGCGATTTGTTGAAGCGAAGCTGCCATTGTTTTCCTGCTGCCGCCGTCCAACCTTTTGAGAAATTTCTGAAACGACTTCAGCTGCTTGTGTAATAGCTCTGCAATTTGTAGAGAAGAAGGATCTAAACAAACATCAAAGTTATTTACGAGGCGTTCGATCGAGAACTTTAGATCAACAATAGCAGCATAAACTGACATCTCTCTCTCGAAAACAGAGTTCACCAAAAAATTTCCTTCATATTTTCTGTGGAATTTACCATAGTCAATGAGACAGGATTTTCAAGTCTTCGCATATAAGACAAGATGTCAACATAAACATTATAGTAGAATAATTATCGTAGTCTTTTGTTGATGTTTTTGTACATTAATTTCAAGCTGTAATAAAAATCCTCGTTAAAAATTCTCGTTATTGTTATTTAGTTGTGCTCTGACCCACCACGCGCCCCCAACAAGTGGTATTGGGGCTGGCAATTCGTGCGTGTCGGGTCGTTAACGGGTTGACACGATAACGATAAGGCCAAATACGAACACGGCCCTTTAAGGATATGCTAGACACGAACACGAACACGACACGAAATGCACAAACACAAACACGGTACGAACACGAAGATGACACGATATTTTTCGTATTGACACGACACGATAATGACACGATTTGACATGAAACGATAAATTTAAATAAAAATTAAGAAATTAATTAATAATGTAAATAAATATATAAAAAGTAATACTAAAATTAATATTAAATATATGTAAATATTATTGGGTTATACGAACACGACACGATCCGACACGAACACGAAAGTTATCGTGTTATACGAACACGACACGGATCCGACACGAAATTTTCGTATCCTTATCGCCCGATAAGAACACGAACACGATAAGGCTGGCCAATTAATTTCGTGCGTGTTCGTATCGAATTATCGTATCGTGTCGAAAATTGTCAGCCCTATGGTGGAGTAAGAGTGCAATCAAACCAAATTTCTGGATAACAATAGTACAAGACTACAGGCATAAATAAAATATAGCAAAATACTACTACTACTAATAAATAATAACAATAATAATATTATAGGTTCAATAATACATTCATTATACACGTCATGATTATGTCAACTAAGGAACTAACCGACCGACAAATCGTACCGAAACCTGTGCATGTATAATTAGCTAAGAAGAAGATATCCAAGAAAGCAAATCATAGTGCCTAATCCATTTCAACTAAAGCAACATAAAGTGTAGGCCTAACAGGTAAAAAAAAGAAAAAGATCCAGCTCAGCTGAAGTAGATTGTTTGGTAGCATTGCACTCTCTATCTTTGGGATTGATAATCAAATGGGTGGGGGGCCACAGCACTACACAAATATCTCCATTTAGAGCCTTCAAAGGTGTTATGGGTCTCCCTTGAACAGGTATGAAAGATTTAAGTAAAAAGGGAAGCAAGCCACTATTTTGTGGTGTCCAAAATAGCTGGTATCCATTGTCCGTTGAGTCATGTGAGTGAATGTTCAATTTTTCTAGAAAAAAAAAAAAAATGGATTCTGATTTAAAAATAATATTTCTAGGAGGAAGTAAATAATTCTTCTAAATCCAAGAAATCAGTTCCAGAAGTGCGATCTTAGTCTAAATGCTCATCTAAGTCACTTTTCGGGGGAAAGAACCTCAGAAACATCTTGGTCTAATACCTGAGTTAATCAAAAGCAAAATGAGGTGATTATGATTGATTATGTAATTCATGATGACTATCACATTTGTAAAAACACCTATTCAATGTTGTTATCCTCTTAAAGTTGGAAATTGGAGCATTTAGAAATGCTCCTGCCTTTGCCGCAAACACATTATTATGTAGTTGTTTAAGATTTAAAAAAAAAAAATGATTTACTTTTTTTTGGTTGTGGTATAATGATGTTAATAGAGGTTTATATGAGGGTTTTGCTAATGCTATAACTAATTATTTGATTTTAAAAATTGGAATTTATTTGCTATCCCGGTGGTTGTCTATTTAAAAATTGGAATTTATCTATTGTTTTGTTTCAGAAACTTATAGTAGGAATAGTTTAGGCCACCCCGGTGGTTGTCATATAGTCTACTGCACCTCACAATTTCTCTTCTCGTGTTTATGCTCCTAAAAAGCTGTGCCCGCCTCCAACTTCGACGGAGCTAAATCGATCAAAAAATCAAGGAAAACACCGGTGATACCCAACAAATTGTGAACAACCACACAAAACAGAGGGTAAACTTTTGATTTTTGAAGCCTCATTTTCATTATCAAGCTATCTGGTTTGCGCCCTTCATCATAAGAATAATATTATTATCTACAATTTTAAACATATGAGAGTTGGCTCGCATTCCATTTTAAGTTGTCCCAAGAGAGTTGGCACTTTTCCTTTTTTGAGCACTTTATTACTCACACAACTTTAAATAATATATATTTCTAGCACCACTTTATACCACTTTACAGTATTTTACTACTCTCCTAAAAATCTTGTGTTCAAAAGAAAGGAGCCAACTCTCATGGGACGAAATTATTTTTATTGATATATTTAGGGGTGGCACGGTTCGGTATACCTTACCAAAATGGTCATACCTTATACCTTACCTTTACCTTCAGTATGGAAAATTTCGTATCGTTACCTTACCATACTTTTCGGTAGGGGTGAGCACGGTCCGGTTAACCGCCCATTAGTTATATAAAAAAAACCGACCGTACGATTTTTTAGCGGTTCGGTTAACCGCTAAAAAATATAAAATAAGGACCATTAACCGTTATACCGGTTAACCTAAAAATCGGGTCGGTTAACCACTTCTACAACGGTTAACCATAATAAT
>JAYJMF010386840.1:0-25363 GCA_036873715.1 Salvia sclarea | reverse complement strand
ATACTGTGATTTGCAATTGGTTCGTAGTTCTTATTTTAAGGAGGGTTTTATTTTAGCCCACCCCTATATATATATATGGTGAGAATCAGCTAGAAATCCTCATTCTATTAACTAGAAACCAATATCAGATTAATAATCAATAAACATTTTGTTATGTATCAAAAACCATTAGAATAATAAAAGCATTATTTAACACGTAACGCATTATCTTGTAAGTAAGAAAGCACGCTAGATTTGAAAGATAAGTCTGGACCATCTATTAATCAAGAATAACATAGAAGATCAGTTCTTAGTTAACAGAATGGAGAGGGTTTCTATTTAATCCCCTCCCTTCTAGCAATCCCGTCACCCAAGAACCAGTTGAGCTGCTCATGCCGGCAAAAACAATATCCCATCCCTATATATACATATTAAAACATATAATTAAAATGAATATACTAAATTTAATTTCGTTAATAGTAAGTAAGTGGAGATGGTTGACATATAATAAATCAAGATGCAATATACAGAAGATCAATTTGGATAATGTAGAAAACTCATCGTGACAGGAAAGTCATTTTTGTCGACCATCATCGGTTTATATTGTTTCTAATATTAAAAAAAATATATATATCGTATAGCAAAGCAAAGTCAGCACGTTAATTAATTAAATTAACCGTGTGAATTAGTGCTGATTAAATAGTAAGGATTCAGATCTGTGCATTACGTTAGCTCAAAAGTTCATGAAACTCAGTGCTACTTAAAAAACAGTGACAATATATAAAAATAATAATTAAACTTTAATGAAAATTAATTTCCCCCAGATTTGGATGTAATTGATATCTAAGGTCACCCTGTTCTCACATGCTTTTTAATGCCAGAAGTAGTCGTGTACGCTCCTATGATCACTAAGATCACAATGGCAATTAATTTTAATTATGCGTTTCATTGATGGCAATTTACACCCTCCATGGCATAAAAAGGTTGTTATTATTATTAAGTAACAAGAATTGCAAAGCTATTGGGTTAATAGAGAGTGATCAACTTAAGTTGATGCAGTAATATTATCTTTTTACATGGTTATTTACAAATTACTATAAAATAGATAATTGATACCCCAATTTATATGGCATATTATAGTTTTCCCTAATTATTTGAATAATACATTGTACTACCCATTAGTAAATCTGATTTGTGTATGGAGAATTTCAAGATTTAAGACAAATTTATATTTTAAAATGTGTATATATACAATAATCATGCTTTGTAACAATAAACACAAGATAAATGAAGAAAAAAGTAACAAGTGAGGACTCCCGCAGAGGCAGCTCAAGAGAGAATTGAGATAAGTCTATCCATTATTGTTTAGGGTCAAATTCACTGTTATCTGTCACTTACATCAAAATTGATACATCAGTTTATGTTACACTACCAAAAAATATCCCAATCTCAATTAGTCCCTTCCTGCTGCATCTCACGAGGCCATCGAACCGCCTCGCCTCGTACAACCGATCTTTCTGCACCAACACGGACACGAACACGAACATGGCTTTGAGCCACATCGACAAGTAGACATTCTCGGTCCTCACCCGTTGGTTCCGAAAAATCCCAACTTGATAGGGTGCATCCACTCGAAAACCATCTGTACAACCAACAACCAAATCATCTTCATCACCTCTCCCCACCTTCAAGCTCTTCTTGATCATCCATCTGTGCTTCTTCTTTGTTGTTGCTCATTTCCACACTGCCGCCGCCCTCGTTGCTGTCGCCACCTTGCCGGAAGAGAACCGCAGCATCTGGCGAATCCGGGTCGTCTTCGTAGACATCATCCTCCTCTTCACTCTCCTTCTCCCTAGGTGCTGAAGTAGCGTTCTTGTCCATCCAGGACGGGCACTTTGACATGGAAGCTAATACGTTGCGCAGTGGTGGATGAGCTAAAGGGCTTGAGGCATTAACCGGAGCTGCACCGTGTGGGCTGCCCCCTGAGCACGAGCACTCGGGGACAGGGAATGACAGGAACGACAATGGTTTCGATTTGGTGAGTTCGTCTGTTAGTCCATCGACCAAGTTCCTTCTCAGATGTCGGCGCACAGATGCTATCCAAGTACTGTTGCCTTGATAAAGGTGGTCGCTTATCTCGTCTAAGATATTAGCGATCACTTTCCTGTAAGCGCCAAAAAAACCAAGTATGTCTTGATAAGAGTCGAGACATCATATGGTAATAAAGTATTTCGTTATGGGACCGGCAAACTTGCGCAATAGCCGCCCTCCCCACCCAAACCGCCCAAAGCAATGACCCGACATTTCAAAATATAAATGACTGAGCGTGTGAAAATATAAAAGAGACACTCCGGTGCATCCAGATGCACAGTACATCCACCCTAATTAAATCCTAACTGCGATTAACAAATCCTGATAAGGATTAATAAACCCTAATTGGGGTGGTTGCACCAAGCATCCAGATTTACATAAGTTTTTGCATTGGTTACTGAGCAAACCCGACATCTTAATCTTTACCAACATCATCTTCATGCCTCTAGTTGTTGCAGAATGATTAGTACAGAAAAATTACCTAACATAAGAGATAGAAGTGTACGGGACAAATACCTGTCTATTCGAAAAGTTTTCGAGGAAGCAGCCTGATAAAGCCTGTGTCCCATCACCAAGCTAGCGAAATTCGGGTTTCCTCTACCATCGCGATCAAATCCCGGCACAAATGCATCTGCTTCTACGCATATAGTGTAGTCGATTGCTTCCCAAAGCAATTTGTGTGCATTGGTTCTCAACTCCATAACTGTGCTCTCTGGTTCGTTGTCGCTCTCAGCCACCCAACCCCACCAGCCTTCGATGTTGTAAGGATATTTGAATCTCGCTGGGGGTGGTGGGAGCGGACGAGGACGAGGACCAGAATTTTTCCAAGCATTGGGTTTCTTTTCCTCTTTAAATGGAGGTGAAATCTTAGGTTTGTCAACAAGATTGGCTTCACGGCCATACATTCTGTCCAACTCCCATATCATGCTTAAGGAAGTCCGATCCACAACGTTCTCGAACATAGCATGAAGCGGAATCAGTTTCTTCTGCCCACCAAAGACCTCTCCACCAGAAACGTAAATGATTGTATCCCACGAATAGCCATATGCACGAAGAAGAATACCAATCTGCAGGGGGAAAAACGACCCTCATCAATAATCGACCATCATATAACTTGGATCAGGATTTTAATCATTTGAAGTCCAACAAGCATAATAAAAACAGAATTGATGCAAAGAACTCAGCATACTTCCTCTGGCATAAGTGGACACAATCCGTTAAGGCGTTGCTCAGCTGAATCCACAGTGAGATTCCCTTTGACGATTCCACGTTTTATCATCCAGGCTCGTTTATGCTGAATGAGCTCAGTATGCACGTCCTGGAAATATCGGTTGGCATAAAACTAATTAATAAGCAAACCTTCGATGTTGAAATCAATGCCACCAACTTTAGTTAAACCGATCAAACATCCAAAAAGTTCACCAGAAAGACACCTGAAAGAGCTCAGCGCAACCATGATAAGCTAATGCATCTCTTGTCATCCCAGGATCATAGGCTATAAACGGTCGGCCCGAAGATCTCAATCTGTATAGGATCTTCGAGGCAAGTTCTTGCACCTCATCTCTGAACTTTAGTGCATGAAAAGCAACTCTACACCTTAGCCTTTGATATTCTTCCAACTGTCGAGGAAGTAAGGCCTGGGCAACAAAAAAATCAACCACAACGATATTCAATGTAAATTAAAAAACTAACAATTATTCAACTAATTAGTTCTACAAATTATCTTTGGATTGTGAGACATTATACTCATGTCTTATATTCAATATGATTAGAAATGTAATGCAGACTACTACTAATTGACCCAATGGCCAAAAAGTTCCAAGCTCCCGACAATCTTATAATTTGATATTGCTTTGATCAGAGTGGTACCAATTATCACAATTGTACAGTATAAACCAACAGAATTGGGTACCTGCAAGCATCCACCATCCGGGACAACAAGCTCAACAACCGAGTGCTTATTCATCACTGGAAGAACATGATGAAGATAGAAATACGGAGAGGCAGAGCTTGGCACTTTGAAAGAAGGAATTTCTTTCTTCCTTCTTGCTCCTTTAAGATCCTTAGGCAGTGTTTTCACAATTCTGATGTCTCCCACCAGAGCTGTCATGAACTGATCCTCGCTATATAGGTAGGCAAAACTCTTGAACTCTGTGCTGAATAACATAAGAGAAATTATAGAGAAATAATGAAATAAGTTCAGAAAGCATTCAACAAATTCACATAACAAGCATGTAACCGCGTAGGGAAAGAAACCGACCTGATCCCTTTGCTACTAGTTGTGGACTGGATCTCGGGAATCACTAGCGTAGCATTAAGAAGCCGAGCAACCACAACAACATCACATATCTGCAAAAACATAAAGAGACGAGCCTTTTTATAAGTTTTTTGATAAAGTGAACCAAACTACTGTAGGCAATAATTAGAAGTGGTCATGCTCACCGAGTTCCTTATTTCGTGAAAACCCCCTCGTATCCTTACAAAAATAAATCTGTCAGCCTGTGGATGAGGAGCTGCAACAGAAAGAGAACAGAGTTAAATAGCAAATACTCACATTTTCTCCTCTCTATTTCCAATATGGAAAAGAAAGGGCATTCACAAGTTACTAAATTCAAATGTTAAACCGAGTTCTTGAAATCATCATATACATCAGGAGTCTCAAATGTCACAAACATAATTGAACAAACAGTTGTGAGCTAAACAATTGATCTGAGGAAAAGAAGCATTCTTTGTGTGTGTGCATAGTATAATCCAATTTCAGTGATATAAAAGCACACAGAAGCAGATCTAACCTACATAGTTTGCTCTGGGATTTGCATAGGGATATACAGATTCAAGATGCTTCACAGGGGCCCAAAGTCTTCTGTACAATGTAGGCTGCACAAATCATGAAATTGAAATCAGCCAAGAATGAAAATCAAGCATCATTACTGAATTAGATTTAAAAACAAAACATGTACAGTGGATTACGGCTATGGATTTCCCAAAAAAGATAATACAGAGTCAAAAAAACAAACATTCTTTAAAACAAACATTATGATTCATAAACACAAGAGAATAGGAAATTTGACATTGGAAATCTAAAACTACACTTTTAAAGCTAGCAAAAGGAAGAATAATTAAAAATAAACCCCAAAAGATTGACCCCACTAATCACCACATAGCAAAATAATTACACAATTGTAGCTGCTTGAAACACTATCCTCTCCCAAAACTGATCCACGGTATAAAACACCAAAATCCTGCATCTCCCAAAAGTAAAAAGGTAGAAACCCAACCCAATTCCCAGATTCAAACCAAGCACAACACCTCAAACAGATAAAGCACGAAATTGGAATAGAAAAGAAAGAGTAAAGTAGCAAAAAAGATGAGATCTTTATGACATTACAGTTGAGGGAGAATTGGCAATCTCGAAAATGGGGCGCCAAGAAAAGATTGTGATTGAAGATTTATACTCGGAAACAGTAAAGCCGACGCTGTATCTGGCAAGAAGGAAGTGGGTGAAGAGAGAGAAAGCGGAGAGAACGAGACCAAAGAGGGCGACCCACTTGAGCTTGGACTTGAAAAGCACCGCCTTTGCCTCCCCACCGGCGACGGCGCCACCGAGTTTGGTGGGGGAGACCCACTTCATGCTCGCGCAGAAAAGGAGGGAGCAGTAAGAGCGCGTGAGAAAGAGAGAAGAAAAATGAAGTCAAAAAGAATAGTGTAGGAGAGATTGCGACGGAGCGGGGGGGGGGAGTGTGTGAGCGCCGAGGATTGGAGGAACATAAAAATCCTTCAGGCATAGGTTTGTTTGTCGTTTTATAACCATGCACTACTTTCTAGGCCCACTCCCACTCTCTCCGCCGGCGCGTGCAAATACAATTCTCAATTTCCCAACAACCAACTAATCTACAAAAGGCTTATGTATTTTTCATCTTTGTCTCTTTTTAGTCGGAAACGATAATAACTAATGGAAAATGAAATGAAATATTAACTCTCTTAAAATTTTTTAGAATTACAATTGGTTTGGATATAGTATTAGTATATCATAGCAAATTAATGCTCAACACCACACACAAATAGACAATTATACCATACTCACACTAATAGGACTTGAACTTAAGACCATTTGTAAAGAAGTTTTTTGGGGGTGTTAAATTTTTCGTTTAAGCTATGCCTCCTTGACGAATTCTTCGTAACTTTTTTGATAAGGAAGATTCACTTTTTAAACAAAGTTTAGTTAGTAAAATGCACTTTGGAGTGATGAAATTAAACAAAAGATACCCTTAAATTTGAAGTTTTATATGCTAATAATACTAGAGTAAAAAATTTAAGACTAAATAAAATAGTTATGATAAAATTTCTCACTTAATAAATAAAAATAAGAGTTATTCTTAAATTATAGTCCGAATTTTGACACCACAATTTTTTTTAATGCGGGTTATAGCTTGTATTTATCTTTATTGTTTATATGATAGCTTGAGTCCAAATTTATGGCCAATTAAAGTTGATGTATATTGTCGAAAATTAATTAGACATCTTATAAAAAAACAAAATAACATCGCAAGTTATCTTTTGCCTATATATATCAATTTTAATTGACCACAAATTTGTACTTGATTTATTAAGTGATAAATTAATAATATTAAGTCCATGTTATATTTGTAAACTCGGACTAAGAACTAATCACAGAATCAAAGTTGGGCGATTTTTTTTAGCAAGTATGAAGTGCTGTATTTGTGTTCTCTCAAACTCGTTCGTTACTCATGAATCATGATATGATCATACGAGAATGTGATAGAGACGTATGATTGGATAATAATATCTTGTTTAGATTAAGTACCATGAGCCACCATTTATTTTAGTTTAAAGTTTAATATTGATGTTAAAAAAAGAACTAGTATCACATCACGGGGTAAAATAATAAATAACTGAGGGTATATACGATATATATGAACAACTTTTATAACTATATTGACATTTACAAAGAACGCATTTATGTTTATAACAACAGACAAATGAATCAGGACTGAAAGCATAGAGTAGTCCTCTTTTCAAATATGTAGGGTGACTTGCATACAATGTCACAGGAAGAAAAGACTTACCATACATTTTATTTTAAGTTTTTGAGGTATCTTACCTTACATTTTATTTATTTATTTGAAAGAACAATAAATAGGGAATTCAATCCGATTAATCTACTTGATTTTTGGCCAATTCCAACGGAGTTTAGAAAAAAAATCGTTCTAAAGAGGTTAAATCTTTTTCCAGCTCAAACTTCAAATATAATCCTGAATCTTAAATTTTGGGGATAGTATGTTGAGCCAAAAAACTCATGGGATTTTTTTTAACATGTGTAAAAGTATTTGATAGTTATATTTCTTTAATAAAAAGTAGATCGTATTTATTCAGTTAAACAATTAACTTGTACTAGATGCAAATTTAGATATTTTCCTAACCTCGACTTACATAGTGATTTCACAAGCATACGAAATAATATATCATTGTAAAGTAATAAACTTTAACAAAATAATGAGGAAATGTTCGACTAATTGGACCAACCCACATAATTATGCGCTAAGTCCTATTTCGAGCCATGGCTAAAAAATTCCAAGCTAAAGAAGTTGGTTTTAACCTTCATTTATTTTTTGTTTATAATGGTCAACTCATTAGTTTTGAGCTAAATTGACATTCACGTACGCACTTTTATAAAGTCACATACACAGTTTCCTAAGGTATAAATTCACAAAATTAAGTTGTACTTATGATGAGAGAAATTCGTAATTGTTATTGAAGGCATTTCCCCTCTCGCGTACGCATGCAAATCACACTTAATATAAGAACGATGAGCTCAACCTGAAATATGTTGGTGAAATTCTAACTAATTAATTTAATTTATATTATCTTGTGATGATCTTATGGTTTATGTTAAATCTAATAAATGAGTATATTCATATAATTTAGTATACATAATTAAATTATTACTCGGTGTAGTAAGAGCCCAAAATATATTCTTTTACCTCACCCTTAGTGGAAGATTCGGGTTCAATTCCCTTTGGGAATGAATTATGGAGTTATAAGGAGGCTTGGTAAAGTAATATATGAGTGTTTGGTGCTTGGTGAACTAACTACTAACAACTATCTTTATCTGATTAAAAAATAAAAAAGATTATTTTACCCCAAAACATGAAATATTTACAAGAAATTGGGTTGGACACCATTTACTCCATTACCCTACTTCAATAACTTCGTGCCTATAACTAGTCATTTTCGATCTAAAAAGTTAGAATTAGAATATGCAGATGCAATCCCCCTTTAATTCTCTAAAGGTGAAAAGTTTGCAAGTATAGTGAGCTACAGCCTACAGATGGTATGTTAATAATACTATATTTTTTGCCTAATTAGTGAATTAGTCCTGTAAATTCCTAAAATAATGAAATTAAACTACAGTATTAATTATTCGATAATAGGCAGACGGGACTATGGGAGTGGTGGCGCGTGTGCCGCAATCAAATGCATAGGAAGTCACGTGACTTCGCGCTGTGCGGCACGTGAATTTCTGTAGCTGTGGGCCCCCCATGGGTGTCCATTTGTGAATACTATGAAATGTAAGGACTGGAGAGAAAGAATCTGGAATATTGGAGAAGGTGAATATAGACGACTAGACGAGGCTGATAAAAAGATTGTACTAAAAAGTGAAAAAGGTTAAAATAATTGTGGGAAAAGGTTTTGCAAGCTGGCCCCTGGGACTGGGATTGGCCCCATCAAAAAATTTGGGTCAGATTTGGAATAAATATTTAGTCAAGCTATTTAAGTTGGTTCAGGGTTGTAATGAGTAGGTCACTCTCAATTTAATTTGGACTATGATTAAATCTGTGATTTTGACATGGGAACTTCAGATGTGGGGGGCAATATTATATATCACAAGAATAGGAAGACCGTTTTGATTTTGATAACTAGAAATCGTTTAGTTTATAAGTCTTTTGATTTTCAAAGGAAGTATATGTGCAATAGTATTTTTTGATGTATCTAATAATATTTTATATACAATTAACAAAATAATGTTTGTTTGCACCAAAATTCAGCTAATGAAATAAAACATAATCTTATAAAATAAGAATCATTTCTAATCACTCGATCGCTAAGATCTACTGTGAATTCATTAAATTTACAGCAAATTTATTAGTTTGTAGTTTATACTATATAGAAGATTTTGACAAAGTCGTATCTATATAGTAAGTATCGTCATATCACATAATGCATATCTCAAAATTTATTAAAGAATAACACTGGTAGGACAAGGAGTTTCCATCGATAGAGAACTAAACCATAATGAGAATAAACATGGCCAAATTAATATCATATGGATTAACTAAATAATGTTTTACAATTAGTTCATAGATTAAGGAACCAGGGGTATCCTTTTCTCTAAATAAATAGTGTAGAAGCAGCAAGCAGCTGCTATATCGAGATCGAGAGAGAAGATATTTTGGGGGAAAATCAAATTGACATATAACAGAATCAAGTATTAGTTACACATCAGTTTCCGCTATTTATATCTAGAGAAAACGTAAGAATTAAGAAATATAACAAAAGCGTGTTTCTTTTATTCTAGTGATGACACATTA
The DNA here is from genome assembly GCA_036873715.1 of Salvia sclarea. Lineage (NCBI taxonomy): Eukaryota > Viridiplantae > Streptophyta > Magnoliopsida > Lamiales > Lamiaceae > Salvia > Salvia sclarea. The sequence continues at coordinate 15,683 of JAYJMF010386840.1, read as the reverse complement.
TCCTAGCCGTTGATCTCAGCTGACTATCAACGGTTGTCCTCTGCGTGACACGGATCAAGCTGCTGGCTGCACAGCTACATTCATCTCTTCACCCCCCCGCAAGCTGGATGCGGTGAAGATCCACCAATCCAAGCTTGGAGATCAAGAACTGGAACCGCGCCTTCGATAATGCCTTGGTGAAAAAATCAGCCAACTGCAAGGTAGAAGTAATAGACAGAGGAACAAGAAAACCATCACGGAATTTATCACGCACAACATGACAATCGATGTCTAAGTGTTTGGTCCGCTCATGGAAAACCTGATTACGGGTGATATGAACGGCAGCCTGGTTGTCACAGTATAAAGGAATGGGCAGAGGAGGAGATAAACCAAAATCACTACAGAGATAGGAAATCCAAGTGAGTTCACGAGCAGTGGCACTAAGAGCCCTGTACTCAGCTTCGGCAGATGAAACAGAGACCGTTGTCTGCTTCTTGCAGTGCCAAGAAATCAGACTATCACCCAAAAATATACAGAAACCTGTCAACGATCTTCGAGTATCAAGACACGAGCCCCAATCTGCATCACTGTAAGCACGGATAGAGAAAGAACTAGATGCAGGATAAAACAACCCAAGAGAGGGACACCCCTTCAAGTATTTGAGCACATGCACAGCTGCATCCCAATGGGACTTGCATGGGTGAGAAACGAATTGGCTAAGCTGCTGGACAACATGACTAATATCAGGGCGGGTAAGGTTCAAATAAAGAAGCCTACCCACCAGGCGGCGATAAGACTCTGGATCATCAAGAGCAACCCCACCAGTAGCAGTCAAAACGAGTCCATGGGGAAGAGGAGTAGTGGCAGCACGACGACCAAGTAAACCCATGGAATTGAGGAGATCAAGAATGTGATTGCGATTGGTCGTGTGTTTTCTCATATTAATTAACTCAAATCATTAGACGGTCAGACCACATCGCTTAAGTGTATATAATTACAATCTACCATCCAATTGCTAAAGTCTAAAGCACATGACCTTTCTCAATATGAATAATTGCTCCTTTAAATAAATGTATTAGTTGCATCATCAAATCTGAATCGAAGACTTCTCTCATTCACCGATATTATTTCCTTTTTAAAGAGTTACTACATTACTTAGCATTGCATAAGAATGAAATTTCTTTTATAAAAAAAGAAAAAGAATGAAATTGTTGCTATGTATATTAGCAAATACACGGTGGAAGGGCCGAGGTTCTTTACTTTTTCTACTTTTTTTTTTATCGGATAAAATTAGTTGTTAATAGTTGTTAATTCACCAAGCACCCAACACTCCAAAAATACATCACCAAGCCTCCTTATAACTTCAAATTCGTTTCCAAAGGGAATCGAACCCGGGTCTTCCACAAAGGGAGGAATCCGATGGCCAGTGGGCTAAACCCCCTGATTTTTACTTTTTCTACTATTAAATTTATCTAATTTGTCGGAGCTTATCTTGAGCTAGTAGTATAACTAAATTGATGACTGAAGATTGAACTATCAAAGGTTGGAAGATGATGAGCGGTTGAAATTGCAAAAAGAGAAGAAATTAAATTTTCTTTTTAAATTTAAACTATGATTTAAATTTTTGAATGATGTTACTTTCTCATTAAATGATAAAAGAGTTTTTTCTTTCTTATATACAAATGTAGAAGTCTACTTATCGAAAAAATATATGCATTCATGCCATTATATTTCTATTGTTTTCTACCTCTGCTTTGTTGAAATTTTATTCTTCCCAAAAAGTTTATACGATGACAATGTGATAAGAGCAAGGGCACCATCTTACTTGTATGATATTCGTAACTTTGGGATACATAGATATGGAAACAAGGAGGGGATCAAATAGAAACCCTCTCATTCTATCAACCAGGAATCGATTATATTCGTTGGTCTTGATTAATGGATGATCCAGATTGATCTTTCAAATCTGATGTGTTTTCTTACTTACAAGATAATGCTTATTGTACTATGCTTCATTACGTGTTAAATAATACTTTTATTACTCTAATGCTTTTAACACATACTCCCTCTATCCCTTAATAGTATGCATAGTTTTGACCGGTACGAGTTTTAATAAAATGTGATTGACTTGAGTTGTAGTGAAATATGGGTCCCATAAAAAAATATATTAAAGATAAAAGTGATGTTAGTGAAGAATGAGTCCCACAAAAATGTATTGAAAAGTGTAAAAGTAATATAAATAAAAATTAAAGTAAGAGAATAATTAGGACCCGCAAAAAGTAGTCATTTCCAGAAAAGTAAAATACATACTTTTAAGGGACGACCCAAAATAAAATAAAATGCATACTCTTAAAGGACGGAGGGAATAATAAAATACTTTTTTATGATTAATCTAGTACTAATTACAAAATGAGGAGGATTTTAGCTGATCTTCGCCCAATATAAATATGTGGAGTATTGTGTTGAAATGCAATGGGGCCAAAGCCCATTCTCAGATTGCTTCTTTTAACAAAAGGATTTCCAATACATGCATCAAGGGCATTTTGGAATTACTTCATTGACCTTGTTTCCAAAATGCATTTTCGAAGACTATATGCCAACCAAATATATGCATAACTAGAATTTAAAGGAATTTTGGGCTTCAACGACAATCGTGACATTGGTTAGTATTTCTTATTATAATTTATTTTAATTTTAAGTGCTGATTTTCTGAATATTTGAAGACGTCAATTGTTTGCTTATTTAGATGTGCCTCTTCGGTCCACATCATGCGCACATAAATCATGACGCAGACCACAATCGCCGGCAAAGATGGCCACATTTCTATTTTATTTTGTTTTAACTTGGAAGTCTTGTTACTATTAATATTACTTTTATTTGATGCAATTTTTTAAAAAATAATAATTATTCGGTTGTAATTTTTATTATCAATATTATTTTTATTTGATGTGAGAGTTCAAGTTAATTGATGAAAGGCAGACAAATCTGTAAGTATTTTCTTAATTAGGAAATGATCGCCTATTTAGAGATGAAAAATACTACTACTACTATTAATGTATTTTTTTTGTAAATGAAATATATTAATTTATTAATTCACTGTGATAGGACAATGCCTACCATGTGAATGTTCTATCTTTATCTTTTTCATTTTTCAAAAAATGATTTTAATGAGTTTAATTTGACTCTCTAAGACTCTGATCAATTTAAGTCAGATGTGATATTCTAACAAACTTAATTAATGTACTTATTTCTCTTTCTAAATAAAAAATCTAAGCTGATAAATGCAATATAGTCTTGTGATATTTTATTTCTTGCATATATGAATATTATTATTAATTGGGTACAAGTAAAAACCTATAGATGGATAGATAGTCTTTTTGGGAAAAAGAGAACCTAGCAAATTTTGCTTGGGAAAAGTCTCTTCAACTTCATTTACTTATCTTAATTATGGTGATTAGAAAGCAAAACACCAAACAAATGAACATTTAAGTATATATACTTGTAAAAGTACATAATCATTTCTCGAAATTGAACAATTAATACAAACATCAAATAAGGCTTACTTATAAAAGTACAAAATCATTTGAATTTCCAACAAAGTAGTGCAAAGCACCATCGATTGGCATTGACGTTGAATATTCTCGAGTTATACTAAGTCATGTATTAATTGCTCACCAAACGGCTAAGAAAGCCATTTAGTTCAGTTATAAATTCATTTAATTATTTCCAATTGGGATTTAGTTGGCATGCGAGCTACCCACTCCAATCACGATAACTTAGAAGAAATTAACCACGAGCATTTTCCATCTTTATTATTCTGTTTTTTTTTTTTAATTACATTCAATTTTCACTTCACTTTATATCTTAATCCATATATATGTATTACTAAAATAAACCACGACACAAAAATGTTAGTCAGACTAACTTATTAAACAAATTATTGTCCATTGACATTAACGAAACAGTAATAGACTAAATTTTATATTATACATATCGAAAGGATAAGCTGATAAAAGAATACTAATACTAATCAAACAAAAGCAAAGAAACAAAGAAATGTAAAAACTTGTATTTTGGAGTGTTCGAACTTCTAATCAGGTGCGTGTGTAACTTGTGATAAAAAGATATTAACATTGGATTATATTAATGTTTTTCAGGTCGAACATTTTAATAAAATTTATTCGGCGCGATTAATTTTATTGAAATGATTTGTTGACTACGGGAATTAGTGTTTTTACATAATTAATACTCCCTCCGTCCACGAAGAGTGTTCCACTTTTGTCATTTTGGGTGTTCACGAAGAGTGTTCCACTTTCCTTATTTGGCAAAAAGGTGGTGGGACCATTTCTCAACTCACACAATATCATTCACTTTTTATTAAATCCACATGGTGGAGTCATTTCTCCACTCACACAATTCCTTCATTTTCATTAAAACTCGTACCGTCCACAAAGTGGAACACTCTTTGTGGACGGAGGGAGTATATTCTTGTACGTGCAATGTTATTCACTCGAGCATACCATACTACCAAACAACAATCACAAGTAGGAGTATATTTTTTTAGTTAAAATAAGGGAAGAAAGAAAAAGGAAGAATAAATAAGCGTTTAAAAGCCCTTGAAATTAATAAAATAATTAAGAATTAAAGGCGGACATGCCCAGGACCAATATACCATTTATGCACTAAACATACGGCAAAATCTGGCTGTTATAAAACCAATGATCCTAACTTTATTAAAAATATGTCTGCCTAATTATGCATAACAATAAATTTACATAATTTCTTTTCACCAAAACCCCATGTGGTTTGTAAATTATTTTGTTTTCCCATCTCAATAAAGAAGCGTTTCATTAAATCAAGAACCACTCCACGAATGCGATGAGCAGATTTGATTTGTTTAAGTTGATCAAGTCATACGCAGCTCATCAACACTCTTCTTTCTGCTGCTGTTGTCTCCAATGGGTGAGCTTTTCTCTCTTCAACTTCACATATTTTTAAGATTTTACTCATAGCTGTCTCTGTTTTCTGCTTATTCTCTGTATTGCCATCGTCAGTTTTCTTAGTTTTTGGAACAGATTTATGACTTCCAAGAAGTTTATTGGATACCCTTTTGATGAAAACGTTGATGGATGTGCTCAAAATCTGATCTTTTTTTCTTTCTCTGTTCTTCTATTTAAACCCTTTGGGACTTTTAATTCCGTTTCTTCTGTATTTGTTTTGGGTGTTTTTTAACAGTGGAATTCTGTTTTTCTATATAACTGAATTTTTATATTTGTAAACAATTTGAGTTAATGGAGTTCTAAGAGATGATATTTAGGGCTATGGGAAAAGGGGTAGTTATATATTGTATTACATGAAGATGAAGGTAGTCTTTTGTGATGTCTGCATTATGAAGCGAAAGACGACCTTCTCTGGTCTGATTTGTTCTATGAGATGCTGCGATGAATGTGATTATCTGGATTGCAAGGCTGTTATCAAGAAACGAATCATAACATTAAGAGTTTTGTTATTTTGTTCTAATAACGATTATACTGAAGTGTTGTCGAGAAAAAGGAAAGTGCGAGCTAGTCTCAGTGTGTTCTATTTTGACAGACACACAACACACCTTGAGATGAAACATACTTGCATGATCATCTAATGGTGGTGAATTTTCTGTTACAGCTTGAAAATTTGATGCAGAGTACACACTTCCCACACAGAAACGAACTATTAGTATGTTGTAACTATAAAAATATCTGTTCTTGTATCACTCCGATGTAGTCCAGTTTGTTAACTTCTTTACGCCTACTTTGTCTGTCATTTAACTTGCACCTTTTCCATGTACAGATACAGTGACCGGATTACATTTGCTGCAAGATGTTCCTGTCTTCATTTCCTAACAAAAGGCCAAAGGATGGTGCACAAAGCTGATCTGGTTATTATTGGAATCTCTGTTGGCTTGGCAGCAGGCATACTGATAGCTTCTCTCGTATTTTTTGGCATTCGCTGGTACAAGAAACGTGCTCGTCTTCAGCAATGTGCAAATGAGCGTTCTTCTTCTACTCTTCCGATACGTAGAAATGGCCTAAATACAAGCATTGATTTTAGTGCATCTCTTTCAAGTCCTGTGACTAAGGGGTCTGACGAACCTGTCCAGAAACCCCAGCATTCTTGGTGGAATAATCATAACAAAGACCGTTTTGCTTCTGTATCTGGCATTCTAAGATACTCGTACAAGTATGTAATCTAAATGGTTTTAGTTTTCCTTCTCATTTTTTACTTATCTCCTCATCTTCTTGACTGAAGTATATTGACAACTGATGCTTCTTTGCTTATTCATAGAAATGTTGGGGTAATATGTGGAAATAAGATTTGAACTTGCTTAAACCAGAGATGAAGAGATTTTGGAGTAGAGAGAAATCAAGTTGATAGCTGAATTGGCTTCTTAACCATTATTTCTTGTTATGACCTTTTTAAGTTTTAGAAGATGGATGCTTTATGCCCTCTCTAGAATCAAGTCTCTGTTCTCAGCTTTTTGGCTAGATATTTGATTCGTAACTGAAGAATCTTATGTAACTTTATATACTCTTTTGTGCATATCCAGAGACATTCAGAAGGGGACACAGAACTTCACTACGATTCTGGGACAGGGTTCTTTTGGTCCTGTGTATAAAGCTACGATGCCTGCTGGTGAAGTGGTTGCTGTGAAAGTTCTTGCTTCGAATTCAAAACAAGGGGAAAAGGAGTTTCAAACAGAGGTAAATGCCAATGTTGAAAGCTCACTTTTGTTAACCCTTGGATAAAGTATTTGATGGACTCCATGACTGGCCAGGCATTGCTGCAATAATATCATGCCTATCACCTATCACTTACCTCATGAAATTTTTACCAAACAAAATTTTCGTGTTGACCTAAAGCTCGAGAAAATAATTAACTCGGTGAAGTATTACTTTGAAAAAGTAACAGAAAATATGGAGCAGTTGACTTGACGATTTTCTGAGTGAAGCTTGTTTCCATGTATGAACAGAATTTTGTGTAATTGCATATATATTTGTCAGCGGATTAAGTCAGCTTCTCGATCTTATATATTTTTCTTTTTCTTCTTTTCAGGTTTCTTTGCTGGCTAGGTTGCATCATAGGAATTTAGTGAATTTAGTTGGATATTGTGTTGATAAAGGGCAACACATGTTAGTATACGAGTACATGAGCAATGGAAGCTTGGAGAACCTTATATATAGTAAGTTAGCAAGTTGAGATTCATGTTAGAGTTCTTGAAGAGCTGAAACTTTTTGAACATTTTGTGTTCAACACTATAGCTAACCACAAAACTTTATTTCTTAACTGCTCTGTCTCTCTCATATTGTTCTGGGCATAATAAGATGATTTTATATATGCTCAGATGATGTAGAACAAGTATTGAGTTGGGAAGATCGAGTTCAAATAGCCCTAGACATTTCACATGGCATTGAATATCTTCATGATGGGGTAGGCTGAAACTGAATGATGTGATGATAATTTGATTACTTTGCTTGCTGTTTTGGGCTTTTCACCACAAATTTGTTGGATTTCTTGGAATAGGCAGTGCCTCCTGTCATACATCGAGATCTGAAGTCAGCTAACATATTGCTGGATCGTTACATGAGAGCAAAGGTAAACATGGATAAATACAACCACACACACCTTTCTTCTCCTTCTTTCTATTTGTTCCAATTTTGATTTTCGTGAATGCAATTAAAGAAAGTTGCTGTGATTTTTTTATCTTACAGACAAAGTTGCTATGAATTAAAGAATAAGTTCCTATGTAAAGCTAGGAGTTGCAGATGAAAGAAATTGCATCTGTCAGATCTCCTTTCTTTCTTTTTTTTTTAAAGTTTTTTCATTTGCTGTAATAAAATACCATGAAAATATTTGGAAATTTCAGAGGACACAAGCACCATGTAGGTAATATTGATATATTTCAGGACTTTTGTATTCATGCAAATTCCTTTTAACAGGTTGCCGACTTTGGGCTGTCGAAGGAAGAGGTTTTTGACGGGCACAACTCGGGCCTTAAAGGTACATACGGGTACATAGATCCCATGTATATATCAACAAACAACTTCACAACAAAAAGCGACGTGTACAGCTTTGGTATTATACTCTTTGAGCTCATCACTGCCATCCACCCGCACCAGAACTTAATGGAGTATGTCAACCTTGTAAGACATATGCTTCTCCCTCTCCTACCAAAATTTGCCAACTCAAGCTTGCATTTTTCCGATTTTTCTGACATGATTTCTCGTTCTCCTCTAAGGCCTCCATGAGCCCGGATGGTGTGGATGAGATAATTGATGCAAAGATGGCGGAGACGTGCAATGTTGAAGAAGTGAGGAGTTTAGCCAAGATTGCTCACAGGTGCCTGCACAAAACACCCAGAAAGCGCCCTTTGATGGGGGAGGTTTCCCAGGCCATTGTGAAGATAAAGCAGCAGAGGAGGCGCCTCATGAAAGAAGACACCATGTCGTTTGTAGGAGAAGATTTATCGAGGGCTGTGAGTCGAATAGAATGCCAACAGATGGAGCTGAGAAGAATGGCAAGCATTGAGGAGAGGCCAAATGAATAATTTTGATTCTTATTTGGAGAAAGAGGTATAATCTTTTAGTCACCATATAGTTTTAGGGCTGCTAACTGAAATTTTAGTGAGGATTCACTACTTTTGAGTTATTCATTATATATGCTTCTTTTTTTTTCTCTAAATTGTGAGTCACCAATTTTCTTACAATCTTAAATGACACGAGATGCACGGTGCAATCAGATGCGTCCAAGACCACCTCAATCTAGAAAAATGTTAAATCTCGTGAGGTGCAACCGAAGATGTTGAGAACATTCCTCTATAAATGATGCTTATTGTATGACATCTTCACAAAAATCTTGAAGGTGTGCAACATAACATTCCTCTATAAACGGCACCTATATTGCACGATATCGTGATAAAAATCTCGAATCCTCGCATTCAGTTCATCATTAAATTGAAATATTAAAAAGGTGGTTACTCAGCCAAACACATGTGTCTCAGAGATACTAAATCAGCAGCAGCCACTTTTTTTTCCATTTCCCCAACAGAGTTTTCTACAACCCTGCAACTCAAAGGGTGGTCCAAATTCTGTACAACTTAAACCAAAATTGTAAAAGAATTGTGTATGGCCAGCCTCGTCCCTGTCGTCCTCCTCCCTCACCAGCAAACATCTGCTCCCGTAAGCTAAACACACGAGCTGTGTGCTGTCAATGTAATCTACACAATATATGTGCGAAAATTGTCAAATATCTGCAGCAAGGCATTCTTGTGGGTTGCTATAGAAGTAATCTTCCTCCTTCGGTTTATCTGGAATTGTAGCGCGCTTCTTTGGGCTCCCCACTCGGTTAGCATGAGCCTCCTTCACACGAGATGAGAACTCGTCCCAGCTCGACGCGCCTGTATTGTATTTATCGATCAAACCAACCAAATTCCTCCTGTCAAGTAGAATAGTCTTCTTGAAACCTAAATACCTGGGAAATTACAAAATCGACCTAAATGGTTAGACAGGGAATCCACTGTGCAATGCTGCGTGTATTCTCCTCGAGCGAGAAAGAAATGCAGCAAATGAGAAAGAAATGTAGCAAACCAGTGGATACGTTACAACTATGGAAAGGCGGCTAAATACACACCTGCGGTGCCCTTCTACAACCTTAGCCATATTTCCATCGTACGTGGGAACAAAAACATCACTCTCCAACGAAACAAGATAATCCAGAGCTGCCATCTGTGAGGAGTGATTCCTGAAAAACGACAAATCCGAGGGCTCCAGCAACATCTCCTTTCTAACCTGTTTAGCAGCATATTCAAAGCCATGATCAGAAGAAAGTATACATTTTCAAATGCCACAAATTTAGGTTTAGCATGATCCTTCACCGACCAGATTGGGGAACGCGTTAACCAGACTTCTCAGTCGCCTCTTCCCACCATAAATCTCTCCAGCAGCTATGTATATTTGAACATTAGGATCAATACCAAGTGCTGTCAGCACTAGAGCAGTTTCTTCAGGCGTCAAAGGGCATAGGCCATCTTTCCTTTTCATGTCGGGATCTATGACCTTCTCCTTCCACCAAGGGTTAGAATATCTAGTTACATCAGGTTTTCACTTTTCATAGTCAGTTTAAAGGATATGATACGGCATCTTCCATGTGTTAAGAGAAGTAAAAGAAATTTACCTCATCGCGGTCAGTTCATTCACCTCGTTTTCGTTGCAGCCTTGCGTACACCCCGAAAAGGACAGCATGTCCATTTCGTATCTAAGGTGGAGCACCAGGAAAGGACCCTTTTTTCTCAGCATCCCGATCACTTTTCTACCCAACTCCTCAATTTGGGCAGTAAATCTCAGGGAACTGAAATTCACTTTACAACGAAGCTTCTGAATTTCCAGTGGCAGTCCATTGTTGGCAAGGCGAGCATCAGTTTTATTCAATCGTACAACTTTATGTCTTTTGAGAAGAGGAAGAATCTGCCAATCAAAAGATCATCATAAGAATCATCATGGTAAGAACTCATCCACGCTCTTCAGCCCACAAACGTCAAAAAAAGGTTGAAAAGAAACATTAGCAACCTGTTGATGGTAGTAAGAAATATTCGACCAACTAACAGGAGGTAGCTCGTGGAACATTCCACGCTCTACTCTCCTCTTTAGCCGTGGTGGAAGTTCTTTCAGTATCCGAACCTCATCCCTCAATGACAAAATGAAGTGATCAACATCAAATATGTCCTGAAAATCACTGCAGCAGAGAAAGAAAAATATGAAAAATGAAATCTAGTGATATAGGATTTCGAGCAATTGGTTAATATTGTAATTTCTATTGACCTCGGATCCGCCCAAAATGAGGTTTTGTCCAATTCAGGGACAATAAGAGTGATATTAAGATATCTGGCTATTGCAACCATATCACATATCTGCAAAGCAGAAGATAAGAGCAACTCTGGTTAGGAAAAGCAAGCAGTTATAACGAGTTCGTTCGTATCAACAAACTACAGACAAAAACTCACAGCTGCTCGCATTTGGTTGAGCCCTCCATTGCAAGAAACAACAAGGTAACCATTATTGTTGTATACCCCTGCAAGAGATCAGAATCAGATCAAGCTAATTTCAGCAAAAACACCATGAACCCAAAGCATAATCATCCAAAAATGGAAAAAATCATAGCAAGGCATCCTAAACAATTTTGGAAAATCAAGATAAGCATATTATAATAGTCACTGCACAATCTTCCACAATGAATCAGCTGGAGATAAATTTTAAAAAGGCACTGCTATCAAGAGAAGCAAAAGCTAACACACTACCCGAGAATCAAACACTACACACATAAACAACAAGAAAAAAGCATAAGAATGAAAATCAGCAGCTGAAACTCACTCTTAGGTGGAAGATGAGTGCGTTTGGGGTGAAAAGAAGAGACATTAGTTGCATCATGCATAATGGGAGGAATGGAGCAAGAAGGCCAACTCTTCAACAACTTTGGCCCCCAAACTTCTCCAACTGCCACCAATTGAATGATACATGTCCATATCAATAATGTGGTGATTAATCTCAGAGTCCATAGCTTCATTCTAGCATGAGTGACCCTCAAATACATGGTCTCTGCAACTTCCTTTTCACCTAGGATATTCATGCCCGCATTCCAATGGCTGCTTTGATTCTTCTCATCTGTCTCAACTCCATCTTCCAATTTACACATTTTCATACCCTCAAAACTTCATTCTATAGCAATGGAATTTTCAAGAACCTTCAAATAGGGTGCTATATGAATGTGACAGTCACTGATTGATAACTGAACAACCACAGTAGAATTTATATAGTTCAGATGAAATAAAATAAAGATATGAATTTGAATAATTTGAAGCTGTCTTTGCGCAAATCAAGGCGAATCTAAATTGTCAAAAATCTGGTATTAAATGCAATTGCCTCGAGAAATCAAGATTTTCTAATTATAAAATTCACAATTTATTAATCTTGATGAGAACGAAGACCCGGAATTGTTTCATCTCATTAAAAATCCAGCCACAATGCGAAACTTCCACCTAAATGCAGACGCAGAGACACACACACTCACACACAAACACAGAGACGCGCACGTTTTATGTGAGCATGAAGCGGCGGCACAAATCTTGAAAATTTTGGATGAACCAAAAGAGTGAAATACGAATGAGTGAAAAATCGAGAGACCCTCTTCAAGAATTTGGATTGCGGCGAAACTGCCGGCGGGATTCCGGCAAAGAATGGAGTAATGAAGAGCGGTTGATGGAAAAAGTGAGGGGTCTTTAAAGAGAAGGAAAAAAACTGAAAGTGGCAGTAGTTACGGTCGGTGCAATGCAATATTTTTCTTCCCTTTAATTTTTTTTTTTTTAAAGAAGAATTTATTCATTGATTACTATATAATTTCAGTTTATAATGTACAATACAATCTACATCGGATGAGGATGAGGCGTACATTTTGGGATTATGGTTTGGTTTAATTCGTGCTTCTCTCTCTTTCATAAGACTTGCGTACTAGAATTGAGGTATCATAACCGATAAGGGGTATTTGAGGAGAAAGGAAGGAGATTATGATACAAAGCATACGATATACAAATTATAATAATAAAAATTGAAATTATTTTATAAATTTATAAAAATAAACTAATAATTATGTCAATAAGACCAGATACAGATTATTGAACGAGATAAGTAATTAATTACACTAAAGTTTAGAGGGAATTATGAAAATAGTTAACTATTTTGATAAATTTTTTTGTGATTGGAACTATTTTGACAATAAAAAGATAAATTTTAGCCACAAATATAACAACATACTAAATACAGTTTCTTTTATATAGAAAATATAGAAATTTACCCTTAATATTAAGAATACTTTAAAAATAAAGAAATAACAAACCATGGACATTACTATTGTTGCAATACACCATTACACAAGGAAGATTAATAATATATATTTTCTTGTACAGTTCAAAGTGAGCAATTACATATTAATAAAAATGTAGTTATTTTTACCTTTTATTAACGAAATGAGTATTTTTAAAATTGTCTGTTTTAACTTATATATACGTACTTATTATTAGTTGAAAGTTGGACCTAAATTATGATGTCTCAAACATATTCCTTCTAATCGGGATGAAGCCTCGAAAAAACCCATTTAAATTTGTTCACTAATATGAACGCACAACCACTTCAATATGTACAAGCATGTATATGATAATATGAACTATATATATGATGATCGCAACATATTAATTGTGATTCGATGTGATGTAATAGGTGCTATAATTTTGTTTATGAGTGTAGAAACAAAATAATTGTTTAGGTAAATATTATTATACGTAGTAGTAGGCCACTCGGAAACCTAGCATTAGTAGCAGTTAAATTTTGAATAGGTGTAAATATATTGCTTTCACAGGAATATATTAGGTGGAACATTACCAAATTTTAAATAATGCGCGAAAACTATAAAAGCTTGGATTTAGAATGTTTAGGGTACAACTAATAAAGACAATCAATTGTGTAGCTTGGTAATTGTTAAGACGATTCTCCTCAATAAATTAATAGGATTCAAGTCATTTCGGATGCATACGTAAATATAGGTGCAGTGTGTGTTAATTGTAATTATAAAAAAGGTACAACTAAATACCCGATCAAAATGAAATAAAATATAAAGTACTACCATATGCTATTTTCAGTCAATTTTTTTACATTCAATTTATCTTGGTAAACTCATTAAAGATTTACGAGCCAGTGCAAGATTTTTGGTTGCATTGGCCATATGCTATTTTCCCTTTCTATGAATATGAGTTAGCCAAATTGGTCCAGCTGTATCAACTGGTAGTTTTCTAATATCAAACAAAACTTTACTTGGTCTATGTTACACTCGTTTAAAATTTAGGTTCTTTTTTTAAAGGGTAAAATTGTCTATTTATAGAAAAATAATTTGAATTAATATGTTTTTATTTTGATGGTAAGAATTATTTTTGCCAAGCAAATTGATTATTTTAAAGTATTAACAAAACAAGTTAATTATATGTAAATAATATTACAACAAGGTTACGATATATACTCCTATGTGTCTATTGTTAATAAGATTCTTATATAAAGGTAACTCTCGAACCAAAACTTTTAGATCCTGTTTTAATACAATAATAACTCATTAAATATTTATCAAGTATAATAAATAACGATGTAGAATTATTAAATCGATAACTATTTGCGTAAATGTACTGGAATATTCCGAGCTTTTCCTTGTGGCTGAGATATCAATGTTGACATTTGGAATTAGTACTAATTGTAGCAATGAACAAATAGTTCAATAAGTGATGATATTATTTTATGTCCATTTCTCAGTTTAATGAGGTATATGGTTCAATCCTCATCGCTCTTCCTTCTCAATAATAGAAAAAACTTATGGTATTTTCTAAAATTAATAAAAGTGATGGTACAATATTTTTTAGTCCGAATGTGTATCTATTCCTTTAGGATCACAGTTCTGCAAAAATTATGTCAATACCAGCATATTTTATTATAGTATAGCTAAGAATTGTTATTTCTTAAATGAACTTTATGTATGGACTTTTTTTTTTCTTTTTTTTAGGTCATAGACGTATTAACACTTTAATTTGATATAATTCTACTACGTTGGGTTATGTATGTATTTCAGTATGAAGAAGATATATTACAGTGAATCAGTGATGAGATTTACATACATTCATAAATAGGGTGTTCACATCAGAATTAAAAGATTTATGATTTTACAACTCTAATCCACTAACAAAGACATTTACTTTGACGCGGCATTATCTTTGGTTGTAAATTATCATGAAAAAAAAGAGGGAAAATAAAAAAACTCACCATTTAATTTTTTTCGTCTTGTTCGCCTCCTTGTCAATGAAAAGGGATTTCACCCTTTCTTCTTCCTCCTTTTCACATTAATTTTACAACCAAAGAGTATTTGAAGTATAATATTGTCAATTTAGTTAAAGAATAATATATTAATTTGAATTATATTTATCAATTCGTCGTATCATGCAAAATAAATGATTTCTAAAATTATTGAGGTAAGAAAGGGGGATCTATTATATACCTAAAGTCATTAATTAATTGTAAATAAAACTTTTCAAATTTGGGTCAACTCAAAATAAACAAATAAATAAATCATATCATAATTAAACAATCTTTCACTTGCTTTTGCTTTGATTATGAATTAGTTTAATTGTTGTGCTAGTGCAAAACTCCCCAACTCCACTTGGTTGACTGCATTGATCAACACTTGTTTCTGAATTCAATTTGGCAGGAAAAATTATAAAATACTAATGAGCCGATCGAGTAATTTTTTTTTTTTTTTTTTTTGTATTTTGTACGTAAATGATTTTAAACTAATGTAATATGAGTGCTTACAACTACATATTAAACATAATATTCAATAGAATTGTGAAACAATATTTATAAATTTTAAATGTGTGTAGTCTTTCTTCAATTCATAACCAACAACAAATTGTGCACCTGGTCAGACGAGCAAGTCAAGTTTTAGGTAAAACATCAATAAAAGGAAGGGGAAAAACCATATGCTTCTTATGTTATTCTTGAATTTATTTCTTACCGATTATTGTTTAATTCGAGAATTATATATATATATATATATATATATATATATATAAAACAGTGATCATATAATTT
>JAYJMF010385264.1:0-25484 GCA_036873715.1 Salvia sclarea | reverse complement strand
GCGTAAAGTGATTGAAATAAATTAAGGAAAATAAATAAGTGAATTGGAAGGAAATAAAAATCGGTGGTTCTATATAAATTAAAATCTATATCTTTTCAATATCACATTTTATACAAATTAATTAAAATATAATAAACTCTAGAAAGAATATTGCTTCAATATGAACTCTAGAAAGTATACGAAATTAGAGTTTCAATATAAAATAAACTTTTAAAAAATTTATCCAAAAATAATTATTATCTGAAACTTAATTAAAAGAACATTAAAATACATTAAATGACGAATTTAGATAAATAAAATTAGAGACTTATTGTGATGCCACATAGGACCTAAAATCGTGGTATGAACTTGATTTATTTTGCTATATAGAATAATAAGATTTCTCAATAAATTCAATAATTGATTTAGGAAAAAGAATATCACAAGTTTACATCAAGTAATATACTGATATATAACTATGAACATTTTTTTGGAGTAATTCACAACTTTTTGAGGGAAAAATACATATTTAGAAAGAATATTAAAATACCTGCACAAAATATTGAAAGTCGAAGATCTCAAAATTTGGGGCATAAACTCCAATAGCCAAACACGGTCTTAAAAGTTAAAACTACGAATCAAAGGAAACAAAGCATTTCCCTCCTTCCTACTTCACTTCCCCAAATCTTAGGGTTTCTCTAAACCCTCTCTCTCTCAACACTCAAATCTGACGCTCTTCTTCTCCCCCAATCGCCATGTACCTCTACAGTCTAACCCTGCAACAATCCACCGGAATCCTCTGCGCCATAAATGGCAGCTTCTCCGGCGGAAAATCGCAAGAAATCGCCGTCGCGCGCGGCAAGGTCCTCGAGCTTCTGCGCCCCGACGACAACGGTAAGCTCCAATCTCTCCTCTCCGTTGAAATCTTCGGCGCTATTCGCTCATTAGCTCAATTTCGCCTCACTGGTGCGCAAAAAGACTACATAGTGGTTGGGTCTGATTCGGGGCGCATTGTAATCCTTGAGTATAATAAAGAGAAGAATACGCTCGATAAAGTCCATCAGGAAACGTTTGGGAAATCGGGATGCCGTAGGATAGTGCCCGGCCAGTACTTGGCAATTGACCCTAAGGGTAGAGCTGTAATGATTGGTGCGTGCGAGAAGCAGAAGCTTGTTTATGTTTTGAATAGAGATACTGCGGCTAGGTTGACTATTTCGTCGCCGTTGGAGGCGCACAAGAGCCATACTATAGTTTACTCGATTTGTGGGGTGGATTGTGGGTTCGACAATCCGATCTTTGCGGCTATAGAGCTGGATTACTCTGAGGCGGACCAGGACCCCACTGGTCAATCTGCTAACGAGGCGCAGAAGCATTTGACCTTCTATGAACTGGATTTGGGGCTCAACCATGTGTCTAGGAAATGGTCCGAGCAGGTTGACAATGGTGCTAATATGCTTGTGACTGTACCTGGTGGTGGGGATGGGCCGAGTGGCGTGCTTGTGTGTGCAGAGAATTTTGTTATATATAAGAATCAGGGGCACCCGGATGTTCGGGCGGTTATTCCCCGACGCGAGGACTTGCCTGCTGAGCGTGGTGTCTTGATTGTCTCGGCTGCTATGCATAAGCAGAAATCCATGTTTTTCTTCCTCTTGCAAACTGAATATGGGGATATCTTCAAAGTGACGCTGGACCATGACAATGATAGAGTAAAAGAGTTGAAGATTAAATATTTTGATACTATACCAGTCTCGTCTTCCTTGTGTGTCTTGAAATCTGGGTTTCTGTTTGCTGCATCGGAGTTTGGAAACCATGCCTTGTATCAGTTTCAAGCCATAGGTGATGATCCTGATGTTGAGGCTTCCTCAGCTACACTGATGGAAACAGAGGAAGGTTTTCAGCCGGTGTTCTTCCAGCCTAGGAAGCTGAAGAATCTTGTTCGGATAGATCAAATTGAGAGCTTAATGCCTATTATGGATATGAAAGTTTCAAATCTATTTGAGGAAGAAACCCCTCAAATATTTTCACTTTGTGGGCGTGGACCCCGTTCTACTCTGCGGATACTAAGACCAGGTTTGGCTATTAGTGAAATGGCAGTTTCACAGTTACCTGGTGTTCCAAGTGCTGTATGGACTGTCAAAAAGAATGTGAATGATGAATTTGATGCCTACATTGTTGTTTCTTTTGCAAATGCCACTCTCGTACTTTCCATTGGTGAGACTGTTGAAGAAGTTAGTGATAGTGGATTTCTTGACACTACGCCTTCTCTTGCCGTTTCTTTGATTGGGGATGACTCCTTGATGCAAGTCCACCCAGGTGGTATCAGGCATATCAGAGAAGATGGCCGTATCAATGAATGGAGGACTCCAGGAAAGAGAACAATTGTTAAGGTTGGGTCTAATAGAAATCAGGTTGTCATTGCTCTGAGCGGAGGGGAGCTAATATACTTTGAAGTTGATATGACAGGGCAGCTGATGGAGCTTGCAAAACATGAAATGTCCGGAGATATTGCCTGTTTAGATATTGCCCCTGTCCCAGAAGGGCGCCAGAGATCTCGCTTTTTGGCTGTTGGATCTTACGACAATACAATCCGCATTTTGTCTTTGGACCCTGATGACACTATGGACATTTTGAGTCTGCAAAGTGTTTCATCTCCTCCTGAGTCCCTACTCTTTCTTGAAGTTCAGGCTTCATTAGGAGGTGAGGATGGAGCAGACCACCCAGCTAACCTCTTTCTGAATGCTGGTCTGCAAAATGGAGTTTTATATAGGACAGTTGTGGATATGGTGACTGGTACGCTCTCAGATGCTCGCTCTCGGTTCTTAGGCCTCAGAGCGCCTAAGCTCTTTTCTATTCTTGTGAGAGGGCGACAAGCTATGCTTTGCTTGTCAAGTAGACCTTGGCTTGGCTATATACACCAAGGACACTTCCTTCTTACCCCTCTGTCATATGAGACACTTGAATATGCTGCCTCCTTTTCGTCGGACCAGTGTGCAGAAGGTGTTGTCGCTGTGGCTGGGGATGCTTTAAGGGTTTTCACTATTGAGAGACTTGGAGAATCATTTAATGAAACTGCTATACCTCTTAGGTATACACCGAGGAAGTTTGTAGTTCATCCCAAGCGAAAGCTTTTGCTTATGATCGAGAGTGATCAGGGAGCATTCACTGCAGAAGAACGTGAAGCTGCAAAGAAGGAATCATTTGAGGCTGCTGGAGTGGGAGAGAACGGAAATGCAGAGCAGATGGAGAATGGTGACGATGAGGAGAACAATAATCCTCTCACAGATGAACAATATGGTTATCCCAAGGCAGAGTCTGGAAGGTGGGTTTCTTGCATCAGAGTTTTAGACCCAAGGACAACACAGACGACCTGTTTACTTGAGCTTCAGGATAATGAAGCAGCATTTAGCATGTGCACTGTCAATTTTCATGATAAGGAGTATGGAACTCTTTTGGCTGTAGGCACAGCAAAGGGCCTGCAGTTTTGGCCCAAAAGATCCTTTGAGGCTGGATACATACATATATATAGGTTCAAGGAAGACGGGAAGGTTCTTGAACTTCTGCATAAAACACAAGTGGAAGGTGTCCCTCTTGCATTAGCCCAATTCCAAGGAAGACTACTGGCTGGAATAGGACCTATTCTTAGATTGTATGATTTGGGGAAAAGAAGATTGCTTAGGAAGTGTGAGAATAAGTTGTTCCCTAATTCAATCACATCTATCCAGACATACCGTGATCGGATTTATGTTGGTGATATGCAAGAGGTATGTTCTCTGAAGATCTATATATTGATTGGTATCTTGACATAATTATTTATCCTTCAGTGAGGAGGTTGCATATTATATTCCTTATTTTGACCAGTTGATATGGAGGGTGCAAATTCTATTGTATTCCTAGATTTAGGTGTAGTTTCCTGAATTTTTTCTAAATATCTCAACTGTTTGTTTTTCAGTCATTCCACTACTGCAAGTATAGGCGTGACGAAAACCAGCTGTATATATTTGCCGATGACACAGTTCCGAGATGGCTTACTGCCGCACAACATGTAGATTTTGACACCATGGCAGGGGCAGACAAATTTGGAAATGTTTACTTTGTGCGGTTGCCACAAGATGTCTCTGATGAGATCGAAGAAGATCCAACTGGTGGTAAGATAAAATGGGAGCAGGGGAAGCTGAATGGGGCACCAAACAAAGTGGAGGAAATAGTTCAATTCCATGTCGGTGATGTGGTCACTTGCTTGCAGAAGGCATCTTTGA
Organism: Salvia sclarea; assembly: GCA_036873715.1. Classification (NCBI taxonomy): domain Eukaryota; kingdom Viridiplantae; phylum Streptophyta; class Magnoliopsida; order Lamiales; family Lamiaceae; genus Salvia; species Salvia sclarea. The sequence continues at coordinate 21,249 of JAYJMF010385264.1, read as the reverse complement.
TTCCAGGAGGTGGGGAGTGCCTTATTTATGGGACTGTAATGGGGAGTTTGGGGGCATTCCTCCCATTCTCATCTCGTGATGATGTCGATTTCTTCTCTCATTTGGAGATGCACTTGCGACAGGAGTACCCACCTTTGTGTGGTAGAGATCACATGGCCTACAGATCTTCCTACTTCCCAGTGAAGGTAAGTTAGTGAGATTCATTCTCCTATGTCATAACTGAACATGTCTCATGATTACTGATAATGCTCGTGTCATAACTAATTGCATTGCCTGCTCATAATAGACCCTCTCTCGCGATTATTCTTCAAATATACCGCTGATCTTACTTTTTTGCAATGCTGGCTACAAATTTATGCTTTTTCAAAGACATACTCTTGTGTAAAAGCTACTTGGCCTCAATTATTGGTATAGAACAGTTCTTACCTATTCTTGAATCTCGTAGTTGGGTTAGAGTATGCTACATGCGTATATGAGTTTTCCTCGACCAACCCTCAGTGTTTGTCGATTTTACTCCATCTAGCAGTAGATCTATTCTCAAGCGAAGTTTTCTCCTTCGACGACTTCTGTCCGTGTTACTCTTTCTTGCTTGTTAACTCCACTCCTATGTGACTACAGGACGTGATTGATGGAGATTTGTGTGAACAGTTCCCAACTTTGCCCATGGATATGCAACGCAAAATCGCAGACGAGCTCGATAGAACTCCCGGTGAGATCATGAAGAAACTGGAAGAGATAAGAAACAAAATCATTTGAGATAATCTTCATATTTATGATGGAACCCAAATCCCTTCGGCCAAGCCTATCTTTTACTTCATTTGTATTGCAGGCCAGTTGTTTTCCTTGTTATTTAATATTTTCATTGTTAAGGTATCTTGTTTATATAGTTGAGGTTTTTGCAGTTGCTTTTTCTTGTTTGTATGACATTTGCCTTAATGTTAGATAGTGGTTATTCCCAACTTATTCACTAATTTCAAGATTTTCTCTGCAGAAATTGTGTTTATGTTTGTCTAGGGTAATACTTATCAATGACAAAAGTGTAAAAAATTGAGATGTATTATTTCATGATTTTATATAGTAAAAATCAAACTTTGACTAATCTATAAATCGACATTTGCTAACACTTTCACTAGAATGAAAAGTATATTGTTTGCATATCAAAGTGAGATACTCTCATTTTTGCGTGCAAATACTTCTCACTAGCAAACTTTGGACCCTCGTCGACTAAGATATGTCACGTTTTACCAATAAAGTTAATCTTTGATCACCAACGAAGCCGATAAAGGATAGTGTGGTGCTCAAATCCCGCCAACGATTTTTTTTTTCTCGATAGAATCTTTTTTTTTCGAACTATAGAGTTGGAGACTTGTGTGAAAAATTGGGTATATCCCAACTTAAAATTAACGTTCACCAATATTATTTTCGGCGTCTGGCCCTGTGTTTTATATAATGGAAATAGGGAAGAAAAAAGGCAAAAGCGTGCTTGTGAGGGATGAGACTCGAGGGAAACAATGGATATACCCCAATTTAAAAATAGACATTCCACCGATATTATTTTCTGTGTATGCGACTGTTTTTTATAAAAGGCAAAAGGGAAGAAGAAAGGCAAAAGCGTGTTTGCGGGGGATGAGCTAATATCCCGTTGACTACAAACCCAAAACGCGACTACAAGCGGCTCTGTGAATCAGTTTCGTTTCCAACTGCATTTTTCCGGATTCACTTTCACTCCAAAGTGTAGCCATAATTCCGGCGACGCTTTTCCATTTTAGAGAGAGAAACTGCAGAAATGAAGCGACTTCGCCCCGATCTCTCTCTACTCTTCATTTTGGGATTTTTTATGCTTTTCTCGAATGTATGCTCCGATCTCGTCATTTCCAAACTGGATCGCCAGGTAATAATCGTTGTTCTTCTTTGGATTCACTTGCTATATTTTAGGGTTCTGTTTTGGGTTCTCATTTTGGAGGACTAATTTTTCCCAGAAATTTTGTATTTTATGGGGATTGCTAGGGTTTAAGAAGCTGCTTTGTAGGATGAGCTGTTTGTTAGCAATCTGCACATTGTGTAATTAGATGAGCTGAAATAGAGTGATTAGGTTTGATAATTTGAAATGGCTTGGATTTTGGTTATTGCTGCTTTTGCATTTTTGAGATTTCGAATTGGCGTGCTTAGTGAGAATTGGAGTTATCAAGTAGAGAATGCAGTAATAATGTAATATCACTAGGGTATAAGATGAATTGATGTGTTGCATGTGGCCTGGATGTTGAAAGAATTGTGTTGGATTGATGGTGAAACTAAGATTTAGGAGTGAGTGTTGTAGCTTGAATATCTGAAACTTATCGTTGTTGAATTGCTAATTTTGAATTACCTTATGGTGCAGATCGATTTGTCGTCACAGATAGTTCGGTTCACTACATCACTCAAGGTAATTTTTCCGCAGATGTTTGTAGTTCCATGTTAAAGTTGATTTCTTGTCATTGTTGTGGTGTTACTATGGTACTATCCTGGCTCAGGTAGAAAATAATGGTGTCGAAGCAGTATCAAAGGTTTTGTTACCCTACCCTGAAAGTCAAGCAAAGAACTTGGCTTTTCTGTCGGTGACGATTACTGAAGGGAAAGGAAAAACAAAAACTTCTTCTGACAGACTGCCTGTCGATGTTACACATCCTGAAGGGCCCCCATCATTGACTTGGTATGTTGTCTCATTGCCTACGGAACTGAGTAAAGGAGGAAGCTTGACTTTGGAGGTTAAATCTGTGTTTACTAATTTACTGACGCCATTCCCCGAGAAGATATCTCAGGCTGATGCTCAGCTGGTTGCCTTCCAAGATAGTGCACATTATCTTTCCGCCTATGCAGTCAAGATCCAGTCACTCACTGTAAAATTACCTGAGCCAAAAGTTGAATCTTATACAAGATTGGAGAATACCAAGTTTTCCGGTTCAGAAATAAAATATGGTCCTTATGAGAATATTCCTCCTTTCTCACACCCAACAGTTGTAGTTCACTTTGTGAGCAACAAACCATTTTCGGTTGCTCAAGAGTTGGTGCGTGAGATAGAGATTTCCCATTGGGGAAATGTGCAAGTCACAGAAAACTATAATCTTGTGCATGCTGGTGCTGAGCTCAAGGGAGAATTCTCAAGGTATGATAAGGCCCTCAATCAGGAATATTTCTTTTCATCATTGTCCCGTCATGTTTGAAGAATGCCATCATTTTTGGAATTAAGTATATTTATCATTCCTGTTGATGCTTGCAGACTGGACTATCAGACACGACCCCACGTTAGAGGGGCATCTGCACTGAGAAGTCTTGTTGCCAGACTACCACCAAGAGCTCATTCTATTTACTACAGAGATGAGATAGGCAATATATCTACTTCCAATGTATATGGTGACTCAGCAAAGGTGGGTCTCGGTTCCCTGTGAAATGCTTTGATTTGATATCCTGCTGTGATAACCATTCTAGTGATGTGCAGACGCTTCTTGAAATTGAGCCCCGGTACCCAATGTTTGGTGGTTGGAGAACTGCTTTCACAATTGGATATGGGTTGCCACTTCAAGATTTCTTGTTCAAGTCACAGGGAAAACGTTTCCTTGATATAACATTTGGTTGCCCAATGAATGATATTGTCATCGAAAATCTCTTTGTGAAGGTATTCTATGATTCTTAGATTATTGAATTCAGGATGTTGGATGCAGCATAGCTAGTGTGGGTCTCTTTTTGCTCCAAGAAGTATGAATATGAGGTTAATATATAAATGAGTTTTGTGGTATGCATCATGTTTTCTGTTTGTCATGATTTTGATTTCCCTAGTCACCAGGCTACCACCAAGAGCTGATTTACTTTTGACTTCTGAGTTTTCTAGATGTATTTGGAGTTAAAAATGGCTTAAGAAGATTGAGTTTTTGCTATTGTATTTCTTCCTTTGGGGACCTTTTTCATGTCTATTTTCCGTGACTTATTTGCTTAAATCTCCTACTTCTGGTTTGGGGAGGGATGGATGAAGTGGGAGATGACTAATTCATTGGTTGGAACTTGGAAGGATGGTCTTACAGTTGGCTTCATGTATTTGATTCTTTGATACTTGGCACCATTTGGCCATTTCACTTACTCGAACAATCTTCCATTTCGTATTTGTGAATATGAACTGCTAGAGGAAAACTCTTTTGCTTGACTTCTAATGTATTTACACCAATGTGCTTGATTTCATTCCTTTTCTTTCATTTAGTTAAATTGTGTTGATATAGCTACTCTGCAATTTCAGGTCGTTTTGCCAGAGGGGTCAAATGATATTTCTGTTGTGGCTCCATTTCCTATTAAAGAGACTCGAGAGGTGTGACTAAATTGCATTTCTAATCCCTACTTCTTTCCAAGCAACTGCTTAATCGTACTTCTGTTCTTATACATAATTTTTTGAGCTGATGCAGACAAAGCTTTCCCACCTGGACATTGCTGGTAGACCAGTCATTGTATTGGAAAAGAAAAATGTTGTCCCAGAACATAATAAAAAATTCCAGGTGATTTCGCTGGGTATTTTTTATGTTTGTTTTCCTCGTTTTTTGGCAAACCTGACTACCTGATGTATTTGACCATATGAGAACAGTATACCAGTAATTAAGAACCTAAACTGGTCTTGAAATGGCAGAAAAGACCAACATCCATTGGAGAAGTGAATAATAGTCAATTAGTCATCATAATCTACACGTATTTTTAACAGAAGCTTGTGCCAAGGCATCACATGCACAATTCAGTTAAAGAACAAGTGCCTTGGATAATTGGACTCATACAGGAATATCAAGGTTGGCATAGAGATGCTTTTGTATAGTCCACATATTTCCTTGAAGTTCGTTCTACCTTTTCATGTGAGAAAATGTTTCTCTTTGGAACTTGTTAATGCATTAGGTAGATCATAGATGTAATATTTCACATCCGGTGCACACAAACGGGAAATTAGTTGTTCGTGCAGATTACTATTTCCTTATGGGCAATCATTAGTATAATGCAATTAGTTTGCTCTCTTTTGCTAATCCAGTGTTTACCAAATGAGTGATTCTCTCATGCAGTTTCTTCCTCTCATCATCTAGATCTTGTATTTTTTTGTGGAGAAATCTATTTTGAATTTTTCCTTCTGAAACAAGCTAACAAATGTGCTCTCCACAGGTCTACTACAGATTCAGCAGTTTCTCTCTCCTTAGAGAGCCATTGATGCTGGTTTTTGGATTTTTCCTCTTTTTTGTTGCATGCATAGCATATGTTCATGCAGACTTCACAATCTCCAAGTCTTCACCTTCTTATTTAGCAAAGCTTCAATGGGATGAGGTATGCAGACATTCTCTCTCAATTTTTAGTTGGTGAAATAAATAGAGATCACGTATTCTTCAGAGTATTAGCCGATTCATTTACTTTTACAGGTCCAAACTGCAATCCAGCAGTTCCAAAGCATCATGAACCGTGTAATGGTTATTCACGACAAGCTAGAAGCTTCTCTGCGCAACCTCTCAAGAACAGGTGACGTGCAGGCTTGCAAAGCAGCACGCAAAGCTGCAGACGGTTTCCTCAAGGAGCTATCGAAGGAGTTGAAACCCTTGCTGTCGTTCTTGCAATCTTCTCCCCAGGCGCTTCAAATAATGCCCAAGGTAACATTTCTGTAGTCAAGACACTTTGCTTTCATGAATTATGCAAAAATCAAATAGTCGGAAATGATCTCCGTCAAGTTCACGACTGTCTTCATCCATCTTACCTTCTTATTTGCTGTATCTGTTTATACATAGGTGGACGAATTGGTGATCAAGGAGAGGGAGCTGCAAGAGAAGTTGATGCTGAAACACTCTATGGTGGTCGATTCTTACGAGAAGAAATCCGGGGGTCGAGACATCGACAATCGCGTGGCTGCCGTTCAGCAGAAAATCACACTCATTAGACAGGAAGTGGATGATCTTCTTGAAGTAATCGACGAAATATAAATGTAGGATGGAAATGAGATGATGAGATAATAACATAATAGGCTGTAGACATTTCGTATTCTCAATTTCTGCTTGAATTTGGGTTAAAATTTTGTTGTGACTTAAGAAAATATCTACGTTGATTTTTGTAAGTTAAGCTTCTATATGGACTGGAATTGAGAGGCATTATTGTGTTTGGTTTTCATCCTTTTTAGGAGTGCGGATTTAACATTTTGATCAAGTGTTATAGTTTTGTGTTCTATTGTAATTGGCAAATTTTACACATTGTTTCAGAATTTACAAAATCGAAAAAATTAGTAGCAATGATAGACCACATTTGATTAAAAAAACTTTATTAGAAAAATATAATTTAAAGAGCTCAGCTCAAAGCCCAAAGAAATAAAGATGAAAAAGAAAATAAAATAATTTGATTTAAACATTGCAAGTTGGAACGTTATTTTCTCCTAGTGCAACCTATTTTATAACATGAAACGACAAAATATTTCTTGAATATTTTTTTTATTGATTGTAGTTGAAGTCGTGTTTTCATTAAACGATTTTGGCGGTATTTGCAATTTAACGACACTGAAATCCAAAACCCCCAAATAGCGATTTCCGCCATATCCATTAACAGCTACTGAGGTTTGGTAGCTGCAACCAAAAACCCTATTTCGCTTCACACAGAGAAATTGAACAATTTTTTGTTGATTGAGAAATGGAAACTTCGATAAGGTATGGTGGAGATTCCAAGGCTCTGCGGCTTCACGCCAAGGAAAAAATCCCCATTTCCCTCAATTCCATCTGCCAGGTTTAAATTTTTCCTCTTTTTGTTGCTGCATAAGTTCTTCTTCAATCCTTCTGTCTTCATACTTGCGCTAACACGGTGTTAATTATTGAGTTTTTATTTTTTATTTTTTGTTGTGTTTGTTGATGTTGATTATGCTGTTGCTAGTAGTACAGTAGCTCAAATTCGAGTGTGGAAAAATGGTGTCTTGCTTGTGATTTTTTTTAAAAAATTTGTGTAATGATGCGTAGTTGGAAATTGAATGGTTTTGTGGATGTTTTGTTTAGTTAGAGAGGTGGAAATGAAGGGGAGGTTGAAATTGTACAATGTTGTTGTGAAATATTGATAATTCTTGTTTTTAGCTATGTTTAGAGCTATGGCCATTTTTTGCTTCATCTTAAGTTGTTCTTGTTGATGACTCTTTTACTCATTTGATTCGATTCTTCTGGATTTCGATTGTTTGTATGGGCATGGCTTGGACTATTAACTCATTTGCTCATCTCCTAATCAGACAATGTAGTTACCATATGTTGAGGATTCTTGCTTTCAGTTACATGTTTAGGAGTGGTTTCTTATTTTCTCGAGTTGTGTTGATTGATGAAATTTCTTCCAATGGTTGCTTGCTTTCTTTTTCACCTGTTTGGTTAGATTCTTGGTTTTTCGTTTTTTCGTGCTAGCATGGTTTAAGTTATTAGCTCGTTTATGTCTTCTGATTGGCAGCTGAAAGGAGAGCTGGACACGAAGCTTGGAGCTCCTACTTTCCTGAACGGAATGATTAGATACTTCCATCCTGAGGTGTGTGTGTGCGCATTTCGTGTTTCCGAATTGGTTCATTAGTTTTGATAGCTAATGAATATCAAAATACATAGCTAATGATAGCCAATTGAATAGATAGCTAATGAATATCAAAATATATAATTCATGGAAATGTGTGCCAACTATTTTTGAAGGTGTAGATAAGAGAGCTCCCTATCCTGTGTACAAAAGTTATCAGGGAATGTTCTTTATGTAAAACGAGAAATTTGCACATTTTTCTTTTTCCCTTAACATTGTAGTATTTGTCTTGCTTTCAAGTGAGAGATATAAAAGTCTTAATTCTTGAACGATGAAACACTGAGTTTGGCATGTTTCCTGACCTATGTAGTTATCAGCTAGCGTTGGTGTTGGAGTTCAGTACAATAGACGGGATAAAGTGCACTATCACATACGTGGGAAGAAGGCATTTCCAGTGACTGCTGATGGACACGTTGACTTCTATGTTAAGGGCCGTTGTAATATCGATGAGGAATTGAAAAGGGTTAGCCTTATGTTCAAATGCCCTGGCACACATCATCTAATGAAACGTTGATTTGTAACATTTCCGTGATTTTTGATTTGTTATGTTCGATCCGAAACAGATTGATTATTCTGCTGCTACCGAGTTAGTTTGGAGCATCTCCAATGTTACAAAGGACCAGGATTTGCGCATCAAGTTGGGATATGATGTTATCGATAAGGTATGTTTATGCTCTATAAAAGCTTTCTTAGAGGCATATTCGTCTCTCATAACTTCATTAATTAACCCAAATGAAATGAAATCTCGATTTGCTATCGATCTTGTGCTTAAAAGCCTTGGCCATTTGTGGTTCAAATTGCGCTCTGCAATTTTCTTGTAATATATCTCAACTCTTTGGTGCAGACTTCGTATATGCAGGTTCGAGAAAACAATTGGACGTTCAATGTTGATCAAAATCGGAGATGGAATGTGAGGTACGACCTTTAAGGCAGGGCCGATTGTGCAGGCTGAATGTGATAGCTTTTCTAAGCCTGCTATGATCTTTCATTTGGATTGATTTAGCTATCTCGCGACGCTTTTAACTGTAAATCGTGCCAATTTAGGAGTTATCTTCTCATTCGAAACCTTGAATTCATTTTTGTATACCTACTTACAATTTTTTCTATTGAAATTCCTTTTCCGCAAATGCATTTTCGTTTGATTTTACGTGAAATTGCTATGTACCTATTTTTGAATGTCTTCTGTCACAACTCACGGGGCATTATAATATTTTTTCACACACATTTCAATCGACAATTTAGGTGTAAATGTTAAAATGTAAATTTATTACCTTAGCTATAAGATTATTAAATGTAATTTTATTACCTTAGGATTGCTCAAGTCAATTTCACTCTTTTCAATTGAACTTTTGTGTTTTCTGCTGGAAAATTGAATATTTTGATTTCCAGCGATATACAAGTGGTTCAGATTTTGATGGTTTATTTCATGAAAATTATTCGTAAAATCTCGAGTCTTATTTCGTTATAAAAATCTTAAGCTTAAAATTACATATTACTCAATCTTTGAAGTTTTTAAGGCTAAAATTGCCGAACACTTCAAGTTACAGAATTGTAAGTGGAAATACATTTTTGCTCATCACCAAGTGGAAGATGCGAAGAATGAATTTACAAGTGTGTTTGTTACTTAAATATTTGAATTAAAATTTTGATCTCGAGTGGAAAAATATAAGTTGGAATATGAAGATTTATTCAACTGAAAATGTGCAACACGCTCCTTGCACATTTTTCTAAAGAAAAACATTCATGATTTTTAGCTATTGAGTGGGACTAATCGATTCAAAATATATGAGTAATTTTCTTTGTTCAACTTGAGAATTCAAATGATACTGTTACTAATTGCTACCAATCATGGCACAATTTCGATCCCCATTTCGAATGCCTTAATGCTATTTTGCCACAAAAAGTTTTAACATAAAAAATTGTGTGAGGCAGTCTCACACAACATCCCCCAAATATCAATGATAATATCCTCTTTATCCAATATTTTTGGCTTAGACTATATATATACATATATATGCTTCTCTATACATTACATTTCCTCGTAACTTTAGTTGTGTACATCTCACATAGGATCCTTTGTCGTTTCACCTCATTTATCTTATGTTCCAAACCAAATCCCACGAGCTGATTAAGCTCTAATCAGTTTGCAAATATTGACACTTTTTTTAAAGATAAAGAATTTTAATAATTAAAAAAAAAGCAAAATATTTTCAGAAAACTTTCAAAGTTCGTAAGTATCATAAACATACTCAACTTGTTTCATTAAATATGTTTAGGTAGTTATAGTTGTATGAGTCTCTTGGATCACACATAATTGTAACGTTACCACTATATCAATACCTAAATTTTGGTAGGTTGAATAGTTCAAATTCGAGCCATGAAAGTGGGTTAGGATCGGGTCGGCTTGCTTTACCCCTAACCTCTTAATTCAATTTAATTTTTTTTAGTGGGTCGGTCTAATATTTTTCCACTAATTTGTTGACACATATGAACTCATATATATTAATGCGACAAATTTGAGTTGAAAGGTGCATTATTAATGTGCCAAAAAACAAGTTCTCACTTAGGGTCTCATTTATAGACGCACAAAATGCTCCGAGATTACGTGTGGATCCTTTTTATGCCCATGTCAAAAACATTTGGACTTTCATACGTGCAAGATTTTAATTAAATTAAATTTGAGAGAGAAAGAGAGAGAGAGAGAGAGAGATTCCAATAATGGGCCAAGTTACGTAAATTTCGCCGATGATTTGGAATCGCAAAGTTGCGTTTTGGATATATGTATAAGTTGATCATAATCGTTGTTTGGTTTTTAATGGCCATAATTAATTGTTTTTGAAAGGCCATCTCACTTTTGTTTCGATTGATAAATAAGGATATCACAAAAAATAATAATTAATTTTTATATATTAATTTGTTAAAGTGACCCTCTTGTTGTATTTATTAGGCATCAATTGAAAAAATAAGGATCTCACAAAAATTTATAATTAATTTGTATATATTAATCTGTTAAAGTGGCCCTCTAGTTGTATTTATTAGGCATCGATTGATAAAATAAGGATCTCACAAAAATTATAATTAATTTGTATATATCAATTTGTTAAAGTGAACTTTTTGTTGTATTTATTAGGCAACAAAGTTATAAGAAAAAGAATATATAATTATGATAATTATTCCTAAGTGAAAAGGTAAAGTAGCCTAGGACAAAGACATAAAAGGAAAGATCGATACCGTATATATGTGATTATGAAATACGTGATTATGAAAGAAGTGATTAAGTGCTCTTATTTTACATTAGAAAAACTCGGGTAAAAAAATTAATTTGCTTTGATTTTAATATTTATAGCCGGAAATTCCATCCATTATTTTATCTTGCCTACGAAAATTTTCGTTTTAGTGATGATGGAAAGTTCTACCGTTAAAATTGTGAATTTCTTGTAGTTGATGCAGAAATTTAACTACCGTTAATTAATGAAAGTCATATATATACGAGATAGTGATCTATGTGATTTGGGTTAGGTAATTTCAATAGGAAGCAATCGATCGATTTAAACACATGTTTCACATCACTACTTTAAAGGTTAAATTGACGAAATGTAAAAGTTAGTGGGAGTGATTTTTTTTTTTTCACAATATTACAAAATATAATCTCCTAAAAATAACTTTGTTTTGGGTCGTCTTTTTTGTTCCACTAAAACTTTTTTCCATTTGTTCTTTTAGTTGGAGGGGTAGTGTTTAAAGAGATTTCTTTGGCATCATATTGAAAGAACTTGTCTCCAACATGCACATGGAAGAGTATCTTTCATAGCAATATAGCATCAAATTTCACACACACACACACACAAAGAATTTAGGTATTCAAATTTTGTGCCATTGATGAATTAATCAAACATGCGACACTTGTCATTTTCAGGTTTAATGTAAGTAAAGATTCATTCGAAAACTCGAGGTGGACTCACTAGCAATATATTTGTGGTAATTAGGGGCTTACAACATCACAAAAAGGAACTAAGGTTGTCCCGAGACATTGAAAAAATCAATTTATGTTCGTACAATTGATGCTTCAAATAGTTTATCATTGCCACTTCTTGCATCTACGTACAATCGCATAATCTTTATTTGTAGCTAAATATAGCTGACAAATCAGGTCCGACTTGACCGACTGGCCCAATTTCGGGTTCGAGAGATGGATTTTTTGGTTGGGTCGGCTAGGCTTTGAAAAACTAGCCGATGTTGGTTTTTAGGTATGGTGGTCCGGTCCTATCCAAAACTTCCCTTTGGCTTGGGTTGATGACTTTGACATCTCTACTTGTATGTTATGTTTAGTTTAAATTGAGTCATTTACATGGATTGATTTGAGATTTATAATGTCAAATTGAGTTTAATTGTTAATTTAAGATCCATTATTTTATAATTGAATTCTTGATCATATCAAAATTTGAGATTTTTTTTATGGGATTCTAAAAATGTCGAAGTTGTGTACAAATTGACAAACCCGACATAGATGATTTTACAACACTTATTAGCGATTGTTGTCGCTTTATGAACACATGCAAATCCAACTCTAGCTATTATGTATGATGGTGATTGAAAAGAAAATTTCAAGAAATTAGAGACGAGACGTAATTTTAAAATTTGTTGAATGATAATCATAATAGTGCTTTCACCCCATTTCAAATCATCATATAAGCATTGGATTATAATTGCATTTACCCAATGTCGACGTCAATTGATGGTCACCACTAAGATTTGGAGTTCGAGAAAAATATATAAAGTCCATATATTTTATTTTATTTTATTTTATTTTTCTTATATTTAAGAAATTATAACTATTTTAATTTACACATTACAAAAAACAAAGACTTATTTAATAATTTTATTCTTCTATATGAAGTTAGAGAAGAAAAGAATAATTTTGTATGACTTTTAATTATGTAATTAGTAAATTCAATATTCCTGTAATTTCTAAAGTATAAGAAAAAATATAACTAAGAAAAAGATCGTGTAGTACACAACAACTCATGTGGTCAGTGTCGCAACTAGAATTTTACAATGAACGGATAAAATTATATTTTTGACAAAAAAAAAATTCTCCACGCAGCCACAGAGCTAGGCTGCATGTCCAAGCCTAGATCTGCTCCTGCCTGTGCTATGATAGATTCTCACAATTCACAAATAGCATATATTATATCACTTATATATATGTGTGCATGTATATATGAAGATTATTGAAATCCATAAATTATTACAAGATTAAAATGAGTAATAATTTAACTTTCTCTCCAAAAATTATCTGGAAATTTGAGAGCCTCTCACTGTCATCTCACTCTCACACCAACTCTAGTCTCCTCTTTAGGAGACTTGGATCAAAGGCTCTTTTGTTGAAGCATCCCAACTCATATCTTTTTCCCATGTGGTGGTTTGGTCCACTTTAGATTCTCATTTTAGGTATTTCACCATGAAGCAACATTATATATTATTCCTTCTTCTTTTTCATAATTGATCGAATATCTCGTAACTTTGTCCAGCTAATTCCGGAGAAAAACATACGCCGTTTCTCTCTCGATTCTAAAAATTATTTTCTTGCACGACCATCGGTCGCTATTCTATTCCCATTGGCTCCCCCTCACTTCTGATTCCCTCACTCCGGCATGAGCAGGGGTTGATGCAAAAAAAATAAAAATAAAAAAAGGAAGAAGAAGAAGAAGAAGAAGAAGAAGAAGAAGAAGAAGTTATATCGAATGTGTCTTAGCTTTGTCCAACGAATTTCGAAGAAAAGACATACGTAGTTTCTCTCGCGATTCTAACAGTTATTTGCTTGCACGAGTATCGGTTGCCATTATATTTCCATTGGCTCCCCCTCGCTTCTGATTCCCTCATTCTGGATGCAGGAAAAAATTCTTAGTGACTAGTGACAATTATATTTAAAATTTCGATTTGAAAATTATAAATGATAGCATTAATATATGTATATTTATTGTGTATAGATGAAAAAAAAAATTAATTATAACGTGAAGTGAATATATGATGTACAAAGTCCCGAAATAGTAAATTAACCATGAGCATCTGCCATGTGATGTGTACATATATGTTGCAATTTTTGGAGATACACAATCTTGAACATCAAATATAATGCGAATATATAAGCTATATGCATGTATATATGTTTGTGTGATTACATATAATAAAATGGGAAAAAAAGACAAAAAGAGAGACACAAAAACTGAGTATTAATGCATGTAATGAAAAAGCTGTGTATGAATGCGTTCACATTTCAATGGATAAGACACAAAGAAAAGGTGATGAGGATAAGTATTGACAACTGATTTTTAATCCTATTTGCAGTTGAGATTTTGGTGTAACCTTTTTCTTTTCTTTATCTTTTCATTCATGTACCTAAATTTCTAGGCTGTTATCACCTTTCTCATTTGGATAAATATCACTACTTTCGATCGATCTCCTATTTTATATCTTTATGAGTTATGCACATAATTATTACCAAAAAATGATGTGTTAATCATATTATCATTTATATAGAGATTATATGATACCTAATGAGAATATATATGACCTAAAAATAATATATTTGTATATATGACAGTTTTTTTTTAAACCACATATTACATATACAATAATATGACAGTTGGACGTGTGGTTTATATGTGGCTCTATTATAGCTATATAATATTTAAATATAAAGTATAGTTTTATCATTTCCCATAGATTTGACAGTACCAAACAAGTATTATTTATAGCTTCTCTTCAGTCGAAATCAACAGATCTTTGTCAATTCCGAGGGACTAGTTAATTCATACTAGTACTTTTCTAATCGTTATTACCTGAATAAATCATAAATAGGTTGTTGCAAAGTTAAAATCCTCTGTCACAAAATGAAATTAAGAGCTCCACCATTTTCTTTCAATTAACCAATTAGTATTAGTATCTCATATAAAATTATGGACTTTGAAAAATTGCCACTGGTCACCTAATTATTACATGAGTTTTCAATTTAGTTGTGTGTGTGTGTGTGTGTGTGTGAGTTGGAAATAATGTAATATGTTTTGTGAAATAGGCAAAGTGACAATGTTATTATACACACGAGCAAATGAGTATTTTCTCACAATATGGTTAAAAAATAAAAATAAAATAATTTGTGATTTTGATATTTATATATGTTGCTATCTTTTATGATAATTATTGCGAGTGGACTGAAAGGTATTAGGTGTTTTTTCTTCTTTATCTTATTTTGTCTGTTATAATATTGATGGTGATGGTGATTTATTACTCCTTCATGGAAAATGTGACAATCAATATGGTTGAGAAAAAAAATCATTCAAAAAAAGTGGTCCAAAACAGAGTTGCTCAATTTTAATTTTGTATTGACAATGTAAAATAATAATTAATGCATGATAGTTAAAATTTCTATTTTGGACGAGAAATTAATTCGCAACCACTATTAATAACTTTATTTTGGACTAGGCTTTGCTTTTGTGTAATATCTCAATATCATTTGGATATTAGTATTGTTGAAGGTGAAATATATTAAAAAAGGCTTGATCATGCTATATATAATAAGAGGTAAAAATTAATGGGAAGTGCATAGTGAAAGTTCTACAATAAAGCCATGTTATTATAAAGATGTGAGAGAACAAATAATATCTTTAGTGAAGTATCTGCCAAAAGAAATATCTTTAGTGAAATAGTGTTTAGACGTGTCACTTTAAAAACATCTTGATATACCTAACTTGGAACTGATATTTTATTTTTTAGTTTTGAACAAATTTAACTATGATAATTTAAGAAACACAAACGTTCATATAAAATATTCTCGAAATTATTCCTCATCCTTTTGTTTTCAAAAGGGGCCTAACATATTCTATTTTTAATGTTTATAGTATATGATAGTAATTCTCTAATTTGGTTTTTCAGAATATCTATAGTAGCTATTTATGTTAAATTTTCTCAAACCTCTTTTTCTAGTTATCAACACATAATTTATCTTTTCCCTTCTTTTTATACACAAACGTTTTGGTAGACAGTTTCACTTCGAGCTCAATTTAACAAATATCTTTCTAGTAATAAAAATATTAAGCCAAACAATAAGAAAGCCCATTTCCTTAAAAGGACCTAATAGGTAAATTAATACAAGGAATAAAATTGGTTATGGCTTGGAGTGGATGGCGAAACAAGCCCAACTCGATCCGGTCCAGCACGATGGTTCAATTTTGAACGAGTTTGAGTCTAAATATATTAGGTTCGATTGAATTTTAGGCAAACTTGATACGTGCAAATTAAGTGATAAAAAGTCCAACGAGCTCGGACCGGCTTGAACCAACTAGAAAAATTCACTATAAAAAATTATTTTGGGAATAGATGGGCTTGAAAATTTCCGACAAGAGAGAAATTTAAAGCCAACTCGGCCTGACATTTTGCCAGCTCTATTTGGAAGTGTATCCTCGATTTAGTTATATATACAAGCAAAATGTAGTTATGTTTAAATTTAAACTACTCTATTTATCAAGAGAAAAAATAACATGATGAAGACCTAATTAAAGACATATACATGATCATTCTCTGTCAAAATTGATCGACTCAATTTAAATGGGGCAAGGCCATGATTAGATAACTAGCAAATAATTGCTAAAATCAAGTATGTTGGTAAATTCATTAACAAACTTGAGTTTTACAAAAGGGCTTGTAAAAGCTAATTGCTTTTGCTTTAAAAACATTAATTTTGTAGGAAGCATATATTTCTTGACCACTAATCATGTGATTTATGCCCAACTACGGCTTAAAAGTAGTACTAATTAAGGCTAGTCCACAGGTGATGGAATTTTAATTCTTTATTTCCTATTTCTTTATTATACTATTCGTTTTCACTTTGCAAAATCTTCGAAGAAATCTATACAAAGCTAAAAGAACTGAGGTATCTTTTTTCGTGTGGTCTTCAAAATAGGGACTGAGAATTATATTGAAACTATAATTAATATCATCATTTTTTAAAATTAACACAAAAAGGATGCAGTCAGAGATACTAGATTCTTGTGAAAAAAAGCACTAATGAATATAAAAAATCAATATGGTAAATAGAGTGCAAAAATTGATTTATTTTCAATATTGATGTTGCTTTGGAGAGCGAAATGCTTCCTTTCTAAACATAATAATTACTTCAATGATTGAGATGGAGATACCATAGTTTGGTACCATCAGATGTAACATGCTTTGCAAAACTTACAGTTTTCATTTACTTTAAATTTTGTTGCAAGCTAGCCTTTTTTTCAGCCACATGTATGCATATATAGTCCAATAATATTTGATGTACTTATTCATATAATGATATAAAGATTAAAAACTCATTTAATTTCAAAGTACTTGATTTTTGTCGTGTATTTCATAACTACCTGACCAATTAGGTCGAGCTCTAATTAATCTACAATCATGTCGCTAACGAGATAGATATGTATCAAACTCTAGAATAGCTACGTTCATTAAAACTAGAATTGATAAATCATATTTATTCATTAACAACTATTTTGTTCCCTATTTTTTCTAGGCATCGTGGTTGATTTCAGACCTCGATATGAAAACATTTTGGATAAATGATGAGCTAAAGGTTTTCCTAACTAAAAATGTAGATTTAATCCAGGTTAAATTGAAATACGAATTATAATTTTTTATGCATAAACTATAAAATTGGTGGTTACATATAAATTTTTAGAGGTACAATCCCGTGACACCGGCCTCACCTGAGGCATCGTGTGGAAAATGGGAATCGTCATCAATACACTCAAATGGTAGGTGGGAATTGCTACTAATATACTCAATTGGTAAGGGCGGATTATCCTCATATAAGTTATTGTGAAATTTTTATCGTTTTTGGAGTTTCGTCCAATTAAAATTATGACCAACTGACATAATTTTTCAATGTACAAAACGACACGATTTTATGACCGAAAGTATACACATTGTCATTTACGCCTTCGCCACAAAGAAACAAAAGCTAAAAAAAATCCTAATTTATGAGGCCTAATTTTTAAAAGGGAGTAAAGACGTAAACGACAACATATATTCCAAGTCTCACCTCGTCTTATATTTTCTTCGACTTTTTACAAGTGTCACACTTTAACCTTTAACCTTGTACGTAAATAAGTGTTTATTTCGGATATCAATGCAAATGTAGAGTAGATTTCCTAATGTTATCCTCATGATCATTCTAAATTCTTCACTTTTTAAATTTTCTATACAATTATTAGGGATAGGAAAAGTAAATTGCACTTTTCCTCGGTTTGTGCTAACTGATGTTATGCGACACTTATAAAATTACGAAAGGAGTGTGTTTCATGTCAAAAGAATTCGATGTCACATCAGCTTTATTCGTCGATAATTTAAACTAGGAAATACTGCAAAAATAATAAATGTGTATATGTATATAACCACCAACTTAATACTCCCTCCATATTTTTATAAGTGTCATACTTTACTTTTTTATTTGTATGTAAATAAGAGTCCTATTTCAGATGACGCAAATGTTGAGTAAATTTTTCAATATTACCCCCATAATCATTACAAATTTTTCAATTTTCTATGCAATAATTAAAAATAGAAGAAGTAAAATTGCATTATTCCTTGATATATATAAAATAATGCCACGGGACACTTATAAAAATATAGAAGCAGTATAGTTTATGATTTTTACAATCAATTTACTCTTTATTTAATCAGTAAGAAACATTCTTCGAGAAATTGCAGAGACGCCCCTTGATTAACGGTATTTGCTCTTTGAAAAAATGTTAGTTAAAACTTCGACATAAATAAACTACAAAAGCCATTGAAATTCCCAAACATACGTCTCAGCTTAAGCTTACTAAAATTCACTCAAAAACACTCACATCTCTCTCTCTCTCTCTACATGACCGCTCCTTCACGAAAGCTCGGCGGCGCCACCTCACCGCCGTCGCCGTCCAAAACCCCCTCCCCGCCGCCGGTGGAGACTCTCGACTCCGATTTCGTCGTCATCCTCGCCGCGCTCCTCTGCGCCCTAATCTGCGTGCTCGGCCTCGTCGCCGTCGCGCGCTGCGCCTGGATCCGCCGCCTCTCCGGCCGCGCCGCGCCGCCGTCGCATCCGGCGGCGCCGCGCCGCTCGGCCGCGAACAAAGGCCTGAAGAAGAAGGTGCTGAAGTCGCTGCCGAAGCTGACCTACGGCGAGGACGCCGAGCAGGCGCGGAAGCTCTCCGACTGCGCCATTTGCCTGGCGGAGTTCACCGCCGGCGAGGAGATCCGCGTTCTGCCGCAGTGCGGCCACGGATTCCACGTCGGTTGCATCGACACCTGGCTCGGCTCGCACTCCTCCTGCCCCTCCTGCCGCCAGATTCTCGTCGTCGCGCGCTGCCAGAAATGCGGCAATCTCCCCGCCGCCGACGGCGGCGCCACCGCCGCCGCGCTCACTGAAAATCATGTGAATAGGTTTTTGCCTTGAATTTTTGGATCTACCTGCTGCTTAAATTAGGGATTTGCGAAGAAATGGAAGGAATTAGATATTTACAACGGCAATCGGATTAATTTTTCCTTTTTCCCCCCTTTTTTTTTCTTCTTCTCCTCAAATCTCAATGTTGGTGTGTATATAGTGAAATTTGTGTTTCGAGGAGTAGTTTGGAAGCTCGCAATCACAAAATTGGGTAGATTTTGTTTTTTCATAATTAAATTAGTTTAAGTTAGGGTTTTAGGTATTTTAATTTGATTTTAAGACAGAATTACCAGCATTTTATATATGAAAAAGAAAACAATAAACACATATTTATCTCTTGGTTTTGATTTTCGAGTTATTTAATTTAACAAGAGAGTTTTTTTTAGAGCAGTGAGAATGAGTATAATTACGGGGCCAAATTTGTAATTACATTTCAATAATTGTGTAATTTTGTGAAATTTGTCATAATCTAAAACTAGTAATTAGTAATTACTGATTAAAAAAAGTGAAACATAAGACTACATTTGGACCAATCAGTTACTCACATAATGATGACATTTTGAATTGTTGCATTATTTTAGTTTATCTCTTTTTTTTGTTCTCTGAATTTGATGATTTGGAATTCCTGTCAAATCTGAGTCCAATCATCTAAATTCCAAACACTTCATTTAAATTTTGTTTACCTTTTTGTTTTACATGAACTTTAGATCTAACCATTATACTATTAAGCATGTATACTTTTTCCAAATTACTCTATTTTATTTATGAGCATAGATTCAGTTTCAGCCGCCTTTGTCGAATTTATAACTTCACTTTTTCGAAATATAAGATATCACTACGTTAGTAGAGTGCTGAAGAGTAAATATTCCACGTTGAGTATACCAATTAATTCGACCATGGACCCATAGTTTTGCTTCTAATACCGTTAATTTGTAAAATTTTAAGATATGTAAAAATTCAAAAAAACAGCATTTAGCAATGAAAAATTCATTTGTCACATCCAATTCCATCGAAGATCTAAATTAGCATCATTACAAATGTTCTAACAGCGGAACTATGTTCAGTCATTATATAAGTTACCCACATCATATCGTCTAACCACTTATTATAATAATGATTGTTTACTAGTAATATAATAATTTTTTATATTAGCATACAAGTAAATTTAAAGGTCGTGTTACATGGAGCTCGATCTTGAGACCTTTGACTTCAGCTTCAAGCATTAATCACTCAACGGGAATGTATTTCTATGGATGATATATATGATTAATTAAAAACTTTATATGTGATAAAGGTACTCTTGAGTAAAGATTTAATTGAAATTCCAACTTCAATCATGTCCATCAATTACTACTTATTCTTCACTAATACAAAAGTGGCACTTTTTGTTTTTGATTGATGTGTTAATTCTTTGCTTGGTAAGTGGATTAGACTATGAGTATATATTTATTTCATCCATCAATTTTAAAATATGGCATAAAGATATAAAGAGAGAAATAAGTAGAATCAAGAATAACAAATTTTCAATTTTTTAATTTGCAAAGGCGTTATGGTGACCATGTAGGCTTGTCTTGGACCTTGGTGGTTTGTAACATGGGAGAGAGAGAGAAACACTAGGACATATGTAATTTAAAATAGTTTGGACTTTGGGTGCATAATAAAAATATTTGCAATAAATTAAACCCTATAATTTTATTATGTTTAGGGGGAAGTTGGGACCTCTTTTTTCCTTTTGAAAAACCACTACATATTGATTAGTTTCTAATGTTCCCTAATATATTAATAATATATATTTGTGGTAGCACTTGAATATTTCTTTTATAATGATCAAGTAATCTTGTAACGGGTTGACTTTTATGTGCAGAAATTTTAAGACCTACCTCAGTTGAAAATATAACGACTAGATTAGAGAACTCATAATCAATTAATAATCGTCTATTTCATTAATTAAGCTATTCTTGACTAGGCTAAACAAGTAGGAGATGAAAATAATGTGAGTAAGTTTTTAGTGGAATTGTGGAAAGCAAGAGTTATTGAAAGACGTGGTCATTGGGATTTATTAATTTATAGACTGTCAATTAAATTATGTGATAATTTTGTCTATCATTGATAGGGATGGCAACGGGTCGGGTTTTTGAGGATACCCGCACTTACCAAACCCTGTTGGGTCGGGTTTGGGCAAGTGTGGAATGGGTTTGGGGCGGGTATGGGTTTGGAGACTAATA
>JAYJMF010384836.1:0-25528 GCA_036873715.1 Salvia sclarea | reverse complement strand
TTTGCAAAAATAAAAAATTACTATAAATAGCTTGATGGTTTTGGCGGGAAAACATTTTAGGAAATGATTTCCCTTTTTATATATGTATAGATTACTACAAAAAGAATATCTATCGTCACCACTCACCACTACCACTTAACCACCCGTTATAATGTCAAAACTTGATATATTGCTTATGTTTAAGCATTACATTTTAAAGATCTGACACATGCGTCAATAATTTAGAAAAATTAATTAAGACATTTTTGCTACTAAAACATTCATCGCATCAATAAACAGACACTGCACACCCATACTATCATACAGAACTAATCCACAGTATCATATACAAATGTTGTCTAATTAGCACGTGATATGCTTGAGTTTTGATCATAACTCGAATAGAAGATGCAGCAAATACCAGCAATGCACCATTTTTTCTTTGTAGGGATTCAGATGGTTTATTTGATTTCTATAATAGAACCACATATATATATATGCGGAACAGTTTTAAGTCATCCATTGTATACTATAATACATATTTTTAAAATATATATGATGTGGATTTCTTCTCTAAAAATTACTACTACATATATTGCATATTAAAATCATACTAATATTATTCCTGTGTTAATTAAAATTGAAAACAATTTTAGTCGTTTTGTAGACGGTAATGTGTGAATTGTGATGCCATTTATTACTGTTTGGCTATAGCTTTTCTTAAAAGAGCTTATGATCTCCTATAGCTTATAATTAAGCTCTTTCAAGAGCTTATAAGATGCTATTCTTCAAGAGTTTATAAGTTATCAAAGTGTTTCGATAATGAGCTTATAAGTTAGAAAAATAATTGTGAATTTAAGGAAAAATATTTAGTTAAAAATAAAAAAATTGAAGAAAAATAAAATTGAAAAGGTATATGATGAAAATATTAAGTTATAATATAATTATTTTGATAAATTGGTTGTTGCTTATAAATTTATGAAAAAATAAGTTGGGGTTGAGCAACTTATTTTTTGGAGCTTATTTTCACAGCTTATAAGTTGTTGAGTAATTTATTTTATCAAACACTTTGCAATAAATTATAAGCTCCTCAACTATTTATAAGTTATTTTAATAAGCTTATAAACTCGGCCAAATACATAATTAGATGTATGTATTTTGTAGTGTAGTCATCTTACAAGTTTAATATGCCTTTGCTAGCAATGAACTTATACGAACTTAATTACTGAAAAACCAAATGCATGGCCTATGGGAAAAGACTAACCAATGCCTAAATATAATATTGAGCATGGACCAGGCCCACTAGAAAAGTATTTCTAATAATTTCTCATTATTTTAAGGCAAATTTGATTTAATCATCTCCGAAATAATTAGATTCGATAAATTCTCAAAGTTTTATTCGATCAAATTCCGAATCTGAATCCTTTTTTTTTCCCTAATTGCCCCACTCTACAATTAAGTATTTATTGGGGCATAATGTACTCCAATTCAAATGTGTAGTTACAAAATTATATACTTCGTCCGCTCCAATTATATTAGGATGATTGAGATTTTCACTAGGATTGAGAAAAAAAAAATTAGAAAAGAAAATTATAAAAGTAAACTTTTTAATATAAGTATATACTTTTATTTATTAAATTAAAATTAATGTAGATTGAATTAAATAGAACTATATTAAATAAATGAATTTAAAAGTAATTACTTTTACGGAAATAAGCCTATCAGTTTTGAATATCTGAAAAAGAAAAATGAGCCTGTATAATTGGAAGGGAATGAGTATATATAGTCATCTCTACATAATTAAATGAGATTTACTTCTCGAGTAGATTTATAAATACAAAAGCTGACTTAGATGGACGGTCCCAGTTCTAATATCATCTCAGTATTCTCCAAGAATCCCCGATGACTTAAATTGACAAGCAAACCACCTATAAGATTGGTCATGGTTTTGTCTAAGTTCTATATTAATAAGTGGAATTTCGATGTAGATAATTATTAATCAATATATGAATTGTCGTTTTCTACTTCTCTAAATTATCACACTCACTCAGTATATTTCTTAATTTATATAAAGTTGTTCTAGATTAATTTCAGTTCTGTCATATTCGATTGAATACGGGATTATATGAGAAAGTGAGCAAACACGATTTGATAACATAATTTGATTAGAAGCCACGCAATTTTTAACTCTCCAGAAGTATTATATTTCCGGTATTTTTTCCCAATGTGGTATCAATAGAAGAAAAAGGAAAAGAAGACAGAGACATAGAAGCCTCATTGAACATATGTGGAGTTAGGTTTCATTCTACTTAGTCGTTGAAGCCCGAAATTCAAATGGAAATTAGGAATTGTTGTTCACTCTCACTAGCTAGCTATTAACACATAATATATATATAGAGTGGAGATTAATTTGGTAGAAACACTTCTAAATTTCTACATTTTAGAAATTAGAAATCAGCATAACGACAAAAATAGGAAATTAATATTTCATGTGTTAAAAGCATGCATCAGAATAGATAAAATATTATTTTATGCGTATGTGAAAGAACACATTATTTGAAAATAAATCTTGATCATCCATTAATCAAGAGTAATGAATTAGATTGCTTTATTTATCAATATCAAAGATTCGAAATTTAAGTTTTATATTTGGAAAATATATACGTTCAGTATCTATTTATGTCACAGAGGATGTCACACATTAATGCAATAGAAGATCTCATATGTGATATGGACCTTATTATTAAAAAGTTGAATGGCCATTAATTTTCAAATAAATGCAAGAAAGACCTTAATTGATTTTTAAAGTATACGGACCAAGCTCAAGAGTTAAGATTACCACCCAAAGGCGAAGACTTTTTTTTGCTGTTGTTTTATCTTGAATTGATTGTCTATTACATAGTATAAAACTTTATTATATACCGCCATCATTTTCTATACATAATTTTTTTCAAGAGGCTATAAAAATAATACAGGTGGAGATTACAGATCCATCGAATTAACAAGCGATTACTCCTCAAGGCATGAACACATGATCATCCCTTAAGCCGAATAAGTTCCATTCTTATTAATTTGCAAAGGATCACTATTTAGAACTTATAATTACTACTTTCTGTGTCAAACTTGAATTTGGAAAAAAAAAAAAAGATGAGTACATCTATCTTAATAGAGCGATGCGATTGCGGCCTATGTTTAGAGATGTACAGATTAAAACTATTTACGCCCACCCAATAATTTCTTCCCTGTATCAAATAATGAATAATCCATTTATCATGCGTTGAGGGTACGTTGTACAAGTAAATTATTTATCTAGGGCAAAACTCACATGTTCTCATAATATTCCCTGTTAATACCATTTTCTTTTTAATTAATTCGTTATTATTATTTTGACATTGATTGCCACGCGGTTTTATGAGGCGCGCAGTGATTAATGGATGATACCATTTTTTAAAAAAAGAAAAAGAAAAAGAAAAAGAGAGAGGAGAGGATTGCTGATAAGCAAACAGCTGACTTTTTGCAAGCACAAGAGTAAATGCTCTTTGCTGTCCGCTTTTGACTCTTTGGAAGATTAAATAGGCCTTCTTTTTTGTTATAGTCAGCCTAAGCACCAAGCTTGGTCTTTCCTCTATATATTTCCTCGGACAATTCTCCACCCCTTCAGTTAGACTCCTGTCTCTACAATCTCTCTTCAAATTCAACACCCCAACCAAAACAAATACCTAATTCTTCTCCTCCTCCTTCTTCTTCAACACACACACACAGAGTGAAATTAAGTAAACTACACTTCTTCTTCTTCATCTTCTTCTTCTGTGATCAGATTGATATATATATATATAATCGATCGAGATGGGTAGGCCGCCTTGCTGTGATAAAATCGGAGTGAAGAAAGGGCCATGGACTCCCGAAGAAGACATCATCCTCGTCTCCTACATTCAGCAACACGGCCCTGGTAATTGGAGGGCTGTTCCTACTAACACAGGTGCTAATACAAAAAATTAACTAATCTTTTTTCATATATTAATTAAAGAGATGTTTGAGTTAGTTGCAATCATTTAAAGCTACGCAATAAATGGTGTGCAGCGGCGCCACCGTCTTGCTTGATAGCGTATTCAATTTCTGTTGGCTACAACTATTTTTTCACATTGCTCAAAAAGTCAAGTCTCCCCCTTTTCATCTCTCTTCAGGTTTACTGAGATGCAGCAAGAGCTGCCGCCTCCGGTGGACCAACTACCTCCGGCCGGGCATCCGCCGCGGAAACTTCACCGAGCACGAGGAGAAGATGATCATCCACCTCCAAGCCCTCCTCGGCAACAGGTATATTTATATCATAATCACAATTAACAGCATCGATCTCATCAGATTAGGTAGCTAGGGTTTTAATTTAGATCTGTTTTTGTTGATTATTGCAGATGGGCTGCGATAGCTTCATACCTCCCGCAGAGGACCGACAATGACATCAAGAACTACTGGAACACGCACTTGAAGAAGAAGCTGGGGAAGATCCAAGGCAACGACGAGAATGGCGGAAAGGGGAACTCATCGGATTCGAAGACGATCTCCAAGGGGCAGTGGGAGAGGAGGCTGCAAACCGACATTCACACGGCTAAGAAAGCCCTATGTGAAGCTCTCTCCCTCGACAAACCCAATTCCGCCATGGAAGTATCAAACCTAACCCTACCCCAACGAGTTGACTCAGTCCAGACTTCATCGTCGACGTACGCATCGAGCACCGAGAACATCGCCCGTCTGCTGCAGAATTGGATGAAGAAATCCCCAAATTCGTCGGAGGCGGTCTCCTCCGACAGCAGCTCCTTCAACAACAACTTCTCTGCCGGAATGAGCTCCAGCCCTAGCGAGGCCACTTTCCTCAGCTTCAACTCCTCCAATTCGGAATCGGCGTCGGCGTCGGTGGAGGTGGATCATGAGGCTAAATATGAGACGCAAATGCCCCTCAGCCTGCTGGAGAAGTGGCTGCTTGACGACGCGGCGGCGCAGGGGCAGGATGGGGATTTCATGGAGATGGCTTTGGGTGAAACTGCTGATTTGTTCTGAAGAAAAAAATGTGATTTCTTCAAAACAAGTCGGGAGTTTTAATTAGTTACTTAATTATAATCAAGTGCAATCAAAACGTTTTGTGGTCTTTTTTTTGGGATGATTTTAGGGCTTTCAACGGATGCTTTTTAACGATCGATGTATGTAGATGGTCTCTGATTTCTAGTGTTTTTGGAGATCTCAAAACTGTAATTATTTGTAGCGGTTTTAGCCTTAATTTGCATATGTGCTGGATAGAAATAAGCTCTGGATGTCTGTACGTTCTGTACCATTTGGTGTATATTTATCACAAATTGGAAATTAGGGTTTGACTTTGGTTTTTAAGTCGATGTTTTTTTGCAATTTGGGAAGAAATTAAAACAAGGTTTCAAGGCATTATTTGGCTTTGTTACTCATACGTAATTTGCCCCAGATCATCTAAGGCTTCATGTCTGAAGCTTGCCTATAAATCATAAATGTGTAGTGGACATCCTCTTTTTAGACATTTCTTTTCCAAAAATAATACTCCCTCCGTCCCATTCTTCTTATCCCATTTCCTTTTTTGGTAAAAATTTACACACAAAAAGTATGTGGACCCCATATGTACTATACTCTCTTATACTCATCAATTTCACTTTCTTAATCTCTATGCCCAGAAGAAAGGGGACAAGAAGAATGAGACAGAGGGAGTACTACATAACTTAAAAAAGTCACTTTAATTAGAGTTTTGATTCAAATTATTTGATTTCTGCCCAACTTAGTTTGTTAACCATCAAAATTAATAAGTATGAAATGAGAATGAAAATTAAATTAAAGACATGCCTATACACGAGATTATGCCGTTTGCCCATTTCTATTTGTAACTTTATGAGCTGGGATATTAATTAATGAGTTAGAGAGGAAACAAGTATCTATCAGACGAATGATATTCCTATCTGAGTATTGCATTATCCCTTAAAAAAAATCTGAGTATTCGATTTTAATTATGAGTAGTGCTAAATGTACATAATATGTACATACATATATAATTGGGCATTTTTGTCATTTTATAATACTTTTAGAAATTGAGAATTATTCCAATTTAAACTGAATTTGCATATTATATTATGACCCTTCACGCTAATGAAGCGCTGTAGTGTTTCCAATTTTGATTAAGGAAAGATTTGAATTCAAACTTGCCATCCTCGCAATTCTCTAATTCTATTTATCTAAATTCTTCATTTTTATATATTTTAATATTTTTTAATTAACTTTTAAAATATTAAAAATTTAACGTAATAATGATATACTGTTATAGATTGAAACAAATTGTATTGAAACTATAATACCTATCAAAACAAAACTCTAATTTTGTATTCCTATGAATATCGTGTTGATTGAAACAAATTGTATCCAAACTATAATACATATCAAAACAAAACTCTAATTTTGTATTCCTATGAATATTGTGTTATTCTTTTTAACCATAATATATTTCTATTCCTTTATATTTTTAACCATATATAATTTCATATTGATTGTTAACATTCGATTCATAATCCTTTTTAACCATAATACGTTTCTAATTTTGTAAGCATATTGAAATTATAATTCTATTTTTCTTTCTCAAGATATTTTCCAATTCAGATTATGATTGTACAAACTTATCACTTTTCAATATCAATCTTAATACAAAAAATTCGCACTTATAAATAAAACCATATGAATTCTATTTTTCTTTCTCAAGATATATTCCAATTCAGATTATGATTGTACAAACTTATTCCTTTTCTATATCAATCTTAATAAAAAAAAAATCGCACCAATAAATAAAATCATATGAAAATCCGAAAGATTTAACCATTGCAGAAAAGTAATTTGCATAGAGAAATTTGAAAATGAAGGTAATATTTTCACTATTTTTTTTAATCTTGATGATGCTTGATTGTTAATATTTCCACTTGAATTTTCAAATTATTATAGGAGAGATGTCATCAATTATTGATCACAAATTGAAAAGGAAGGTAATATTTCCACTATTTTTTGAGCTTGATGATGATGTAGTGACACCTGTTGACTGTTGTTGTTCGTCTATCAACTTTCCTGTGTTTAGCTGATTCTTTTAATTTAAGTCGTTTATGTTGTTTAATTATTGTGCTTGAATTTAATAGTGTGTGCTTAAGTGAAGTTAATGGTTTTATTTTACAATTATTTGCAGTATTTCAAACTTTGTGGGTAAGTAGAGTACTCTCGGCAAAAACCTTCTCATCTGTCTACACCAGTTATGTCGTGAAATACCTAAAATTGAGGTCATTATTGTACCCTATTTTCTTTAGTTTAGTCTCATTCAATGATGTTTTAGATACTTCATAGAAGTCAAGTGAACCAGATCAATTGAGAGCACATATGTCTTTGCTAAAACTAATTGTGGCTCCTTTACATTGAGGCTACGAATTCATTCACTATGAGAGACTAAATTTTGAGTTGATGTCATAATTTGGATCAATTTTTAATTACTAACCCCAAGGCCATGATATAGCTTTTGTTGTACTTAGGGAAGCGTGTATAAACTTTATGGAACTACCAACTATGCAATAAGATAATTGTTAATATGCAGATTCAGATTCGAGAAAGATACTTAGTCAGGCTTGCTCGATAAAGGAGACACGATACCATAGCAAGAAAAAGAAATATACCTCTACAAAAGACATTGTTTTGCAGGTTGTTCTATTTGATGATTTTTAAAAATCTTAATATTATTATAGGAAGAGATGTTGTCAATTACTGATCACATGCATTTGAACACCCCGATATTAATTCGAGCTTTCTACTTAATTTTATGTCCCCTTTGGCATCACTACATGCCCCTATTCTTATTTATCGAGAAATTGATTTGTTGTTTTTCATAACTGTTGAATTGATTTATGACTCGGTACTCCAAATATTAGAAACAACAAATTACTTGTGGAAGCTCATAACTAAAAAAATATATATAATTGAATTTATTGAATTTACTATGCAATGAGTTCTAAAAACAATTGTTCATTAAATTATGAGAAAAACGAATAAATTTGTATTAGCTATGATATATAACGGAAATCAATGAATTTATATTTTACCTGATTCAATCTGCAAAATAATGTCACTTCCTACTTCCTAGCTAGAGGTATATTTATTGGTTATATATTGATGTATTTTTAATTCAGTATTTTATTTATTTTGCGTATTCTCTTTTTCTAGCTCGAATATATAAATTCCAATATCGATAAGCTTGATAAGAATTTTATAATTTGACAATTAGCAATGATAACTATAAGCATACGCAAATCTTTCAAATCATATTTTTAATTTTTAATTTGACAATTAGCAATGATAATTATAAGTATACGTAAATCTTTCAAATCATATTTATCTTCAAGATATTGTTCTTTCTACGATTCTTCAACTTTGAAATTTATAAATATGGATTTTTCCTACCCAATTAGACACGAAATCTAGCAAAGCTTTTCACGAAGTGCCATCATTTTTTTTTTCTTTTATGATGATAAATTTATTTAATAGTTTGGTTTTCCAAAATTAAGAAAAAAGGGAAATACAAGCAAGAATTTTTTTTAAAGAATTCTTTTAAATTTATATAGTTTCTCTTTTTTAATAATTTCACAGCATGGCTGTTGGGAGGGAGGTCATAGCAATTAATTGGTTCTTATATCTTAAATAGGTTAAGGACATGTACGAGCAATCGTAGCTTTTGAGACGAGAACATATGGTAATTTTTTTAAAAAAATAGGGTTTGGGTCATATACGAGCATTTCGATGAGTGATGAAATCGTGCAGCGATTCGGGCAAAGCAATGCAACCATTCAGCGTTTCGGCGAGATGAGTCAAGGCTATGTGACTGTGGAGCGTTCCAACGAGGTGAGACAAATTCACCAAATGCAAAGTCTTTTTTATATTTTATTTATTTCTTTTCATAAATTGTAGCGTAGAGTATTTTTCATCAAGACTTATATAAATATAACTAATATTATTAGTCATATATATCACATTGATGTAGACTATTGCATTTACGATATCCATAATTATAACTTAAAATGATACCCGTTGAATTTTGACGGGTTACCGACTAGTTTTCATAACAGAATTACCCTTCAGGATAAATCTTTTTCGGTTTAAATTTTCTGGACTAGTTTGTTGGGACGACAAAAATAAGAAAAATATTTTAACATGTAGAGTATATAAGTTTTGTTTGATGATCATATTCTTGTACCAAAACAATAAATGGTATTTTTTCAATTAGGTATCCATATGAACTCAGCTGACAATTACATAGTAATCATAACTACTAGTAGCAATGTGAGAGATAAAAATTCAACATACATTTTTTTTTTTCTTTCTAAATGATCATATTCTTTTAATTTTCACATTAAAAAGTATTTTAATGCGTCAATATCACTTCAAGTGTGTAGTTTTAATTAACAAATTTTTGGATTGGATTGAATTAGATTGAGGAGTTTGAGTTGGGTTAGAATTTGTACTTAAAAGTTCCACGAGTTTGAGTTGGATTTTCCAAGTCGTAATCTTAACCAACAGCAAAATCATATGCTCCATTTAGTATTCACTAAATTGTATATTTGTCTCAATTAAAATAATGTTGTATCAGTTAAGTAGCTTATGACTTGTGTGTTCGGGTCCGAATTAATCAATCATTCAAAACAAATAGAAAGAAAAATAATTAGCTAAATATATAAAATTTCAATTGGTATTTCCATTATTCTCAAAAAAATAATTAGAAAAATAATAAGGTCACGTCATGATTCATCCATAGATTTCAGAATTCCATCTAAATATATAAAATTTCAATTGCATATAATAACGTAGGTTCCCGACTAACGTGGCAAAATAACTCGATTTGTTGCTGAATTACTCGAACCGGTATATAGAGAGCCATGTTGTTGTTGCAGCTCCCATTTTGGAATCCTTTCTTTCAAATCACTCACTAACAAGAGTCTCACCTCTTTAATAAACTTGTCACCTTGCGGGTTTTCTGGATCCATCACGGTTTGTATCAGAGGATATATGTCGCCTCCTACATGCTCTCCAAACAGAACCATATTCTTCAGGACTTGGTTCACCTGCTTGGAGGCATCCTTAATAGTCATCGACTCTCCCACGAGCATCCCTAAATCTGAGATCATGATAAAAGAAAATATATAACAAGATAACCCAATTATAACAATGCTTGTTTATTTACTCACCATCTGGTAATGCGTCTCTCAAAGCTAGACCGTAAAAGACGTATAAGGGGAGGCTCATCCCAGCCGGAGCACCGTGTTTCTTCCATTGCCGTGATATCAAGAGCATGCTTGACTCTATGCATGTCGGCTTCGACAGATTGGGCCAATATTTCAATATATGTTTCTCGTTCTTGTAAAACAGATCGGAGTTATTATTTTCTTCGAGGCTTTTGTCTACTTGCCAACAGTCATGGCCATTGACTGGCCAAATCCCATGAGTATAGAATTTTGCTTGCCTCATCTTCCCATCCTTAACCGATGGGGCCCAACGCATAGCATATGTGATTGCAAATGGATGGTTTAGGAGTTCATCCCGAAACACATCGTCTTTAAAATCAAGAAATTGCACCTATAAATTAAAGAAAGTCATTACTAAATATTACTTCTGTATACAAAAGAATGAAAACAATTAAATCGTGGCGTAACACATAATTAAGATATCATACCTTTGGATCCACATCATCTTCCTGTTTAGTTTCACTCGCTTCCTTTGTCTCTTTTACCTTGTTAAATGTATCCACATTTTGAATCAAGCAGTCAAAAACTCATAAATAAACTGTACACTTTGAGCAAAGGAATATCAAAGCAGATTCTTTCATTTCATGTAAAGGAATGAGAGAAATGAAAAGTAAAGTAAATACACATTGAGAAAGTATGGCATTAGCTTCTCTAATGAACGTAGCTAGAGGGTTGTTTATGACATCACAAGACCATAGCATGGGTAGAACTACATGTGGAAACTTATACAAAATTGAAACAACCCAAAACAACAAAAATCCAAGAAAATATTCATCTACATTGAATATGTAAACTTAGGCATTTGTATTTCTATTGCACGAGAAAACAAAATGGAAGGACTATAAAGTCTGAAACTTCACCAAACAACCCTAATATTACTAATGCCCGGAATGCAAGACCGAACTATGATGTGTAATTTCGATTTTCAATAGCCTAATTACGTACTATTAAATAAATACCACTCCCTTCGTCCTACTACACTTGGCACCTTTTATGACTGCAAAGGTCCCAAGTGTAGTGGGACTGAGGTAATATATTATAAATTAATTGTGCTTGATGAGATACATATGTAAATATTAATCATGCAAGGTATGTAATACTTGATTGGTAAATGAAGCTACATTTTTAAGCATAGCGATCCCTCCCAATAAAACTATTCAAAAAACCTAGAGGAAAATCACATTCACACAACTATATATATAAGAGTATACCTGAATAACAGTGGCAGCTCCGACTTGTTTTGTATGGCGAGTTGAAAAACCACATATACTAACAGAAGCAGAATAAGGTTGCATATATGAATGCCTCAAAAGCATGATGGCAGGCAACGGCTGTATCACATGCAGAGCACCGAAAATTAATTAATTCGACAAACTAGATCTATACGCAATAAACTGATCTGCGTCGCAAAATCCTAAATATGTTCTACAAGACTCCAACTTTAAAAAGTAATCAGCCTAATTACAAATGTTAACGAAACAGCATAACTAATCAAAGGAGAAGGAAAAAAAAATGGATTATGTGCGTCTAATTATATTAAAGAATTAGGAATTATATAAACGGGTATAAATTGCGAACCGTAGTTGAGTTTGAGTGTTTGAGCCTACTAAGGATTTTTTTACAGTAGAATCGGTTAAATTTTCAATATTTTAAAACCAGAAGTGGTTAGCATCGACATAGGTTAAAAAGCAGTAGACAATAACAGTACCTTACATCGACTCATGACGCAGTTAATTAGCTTCAACATTTGGCTTTACTTGTGCAATAGTTACTCGAATTGCAATACAACATCTGCCGCAATTTCGAAAAGTGTTAATTGAGGTTTATTCTTGTTACATCGATAGGGCAACTCATTTGATTTCCGATTATTTTAGGTTTGGGCATTCAGGATAAATCCTTTTCGTGGCATACTCTTTCGAATAGCCTGTTGGGCCAAAAAACACAAAAGTTAATACGTATAGATTTATTTGATAATTACATTCTTGTAACAAAAAAATAGTCCTATTTTTCCAATCAAGATCTTTAGATTGATGCAAAAATAGGTGTCATATCAACTCAACTTTACTTCTTTCCTTAAAATTCCATCAGACGTAGAAATTTTAAAATATGGAATTATAATTGGGTGATTTTTATTCATAGCCTTTCATTTTACTCACTAAAATTATTTATTTTCAAAAATATTAAACACGTAACTGAATGTACCATATGACAAAATAGAAATAACAATAAGAGAAAACGTAGTTGACACCATCCATTTATAAAAAGCCTAATTCATACGGGAGTGCGAGCAGCGAGTCACAGTGAGAGTTTGATTTTGATTTAGGGTTTTACAAAAATTAAAATAATACTGTAAAATATAATTATAAAATATAAAAATTAATTCGATTTTCGGTTCTAAATCTATCAGTTCTCGGTTAGACCGAAGACAAATATGCGGTTCTAGTCCAGTTTTGGTTGTAAAATTATCATTTGAAGCTTTGAAAAGAATGTTTGGGATTTGCTGGTCGGGAGTCATGTAATAGTGTCATTACACAATTTTATCCCTTTTAGGGGTTCGTCTTCCTCAACAAAACATCAAAACCTAATCAATTCTAGATTCATCTCTAAAACCTCTCCAATTGTTTCATTCTCAACTCTCTTTTCTTTTGGAATTTTTTGTATTTTTCTACATTTAAAATTCTATAAAATCATTTTATATCGTAAATCTTTGGATTCGAAATTAATGATACGCTACATTCTTAAACTTTAATTTCTTCATTATCGTAAATCATATGCAATTTATATCAATTACTTTTAATATATATCCGTTGTATTACAATTTACACGAATCAAAGGATCATTACATTCATTGGATAGATATGGATATTGATAATACTTTGATGACTAATTAATTTAGAAAATTCAATAAAATCATTTTAATATCCTAAATCTTTGGATTTATGATACACTACATACAAGTATTAAACATGCATATCAAATCTTTCGACCCAATCTATCCTAAATCCTACATATATATATATATATATACTAAATCTACTAGATTAGGTATGTACCATTATAAATTTTATATAGTATTCTCTTCTCTGAAAAGAAAAACTAAAAAATAAAGAGAGAGAGAGGGGAGGTGGGATAAAGAATACCTGGCATCCACTTTGTTAAGGAAAAAAAATAAAAATAATAAGTTGCACGCCCCATAATTTTTTAAAAAGAACTCAAATTGATATTTAAATTTTGATGGCAAAATGTTAGTATTAATTGTTTGCTTTCCTCTTTATATAATACTCCATATGTCTCGCCATTAACAGTCCATTTCAATTTTTGGGCCAAGAATTGAAGTCCACTGGTGTCCGTTCAGCTTTTTTCTTATCGCCCAAATTTCAGAAGAAAATGTCTAATAAAAGGACATTATACTATCTTTAAAGAGACAAATGTCTGGAAATTATGGCAACTATTGCTCCAATGCCTCTAATAGTTGTAAAGATTTTCTTTAAATTGGTACGCAAAAAAGTTGCTTCATTTGAAATATTCAATAACATACAACTAACATCAAGACGATAATTTTGAAATTACCACATGTTAATATCACAAAATCTTAAGGGACGTGTTTGTCCAAGAATGACAGAGTCTTCTTTACATCAACAGGTTGTTTCTAATTTTGTTGAATTGGAAACCTTGGACATGAGCCTTTCCCCACAATAGCTACCACAATATTTTTGAAATTACTACATTGAAATATCACAAAATCTTAAAAGACAAGGTTGCAAAGAATGACAAAAAGTCTTCTTTTCATCAACAGGTTGTTTCCAGTTTTGTTGGATTCCTTGAACATGAGCCTTCCCCACAATAGCTACCACTAAATTATGCTTGCATGCGACTTCTAATAATTTGGCCAACATATACCTATATACAACAGATGCAAAACAATGACAATCAGACATGCAATACAAGATAAAGAATTAAAAAGTTAATCCAGATGAATTAAAACACTGACGGATTGCGCTCATGGGTAAAGATCTTATAATAAGAAGGAAAAGCCTTGTCCAACCTCCTTATTTAATAGATTCTTGGTGTCTACATCAAGTTATGCCATAACGGAGAGTATGCGATGTGTAATCTACACGGAAGAGAAGAAACTAAGAACTAGAGAGCTAGTTGTAGCAAGCTTTAGAATATGTTCACATAATGTTATTTGGGTGTACAGACATGCAAAGGACTTTAGAGATGCAACAATGCCTCTAATAGTTGTAAATTTAATATGTGAACAATTTCCTGCATATAGGGCAAATGGAAAGGGATGATAATGTAACATGCTACTCTTTAATTAAGTGTAGAATATTATTGCAAGCAAAACTCAGCAAAAGAAAATAATAAAAGTGCTCACTCCAATAGGTCGATCACCAAGTATAACCTTGGCACCATACTTCATAGCTTCCTCATATGTCACATGAAACTCTCCACTTGAACCATAAGTCTAGAAAAAGATGATATTTAAATATGAGTACCATCTTGCAAAATTCATTTGGAATTTGTCAAAGAAGCCAAAAAGATAGTAATTCTCTAGCATCATATGAAAAATACAATCATACCTTATGCAAAACAAAGGGTTATTTATGTGAGTTGACTTTTCTTACTTAAGAATAATGATAGATTTATTTCATATTTTCTCATAACATAATTTAGAGACCAAAATAATTTTCTAATATCAGTTATTCTAAGACTAAGGTGTTTGGCTCACCTTACAAACTTCTTAAAATACCTTTATGAGCTCTTGCAAGGTCTTATACAAAATAAGTTCCCAAATAATTTATAAGATGTAAAAATAAGCTCCTCAAAAAATTTCAGCACACTAGCAAAAGAATTGAAAATTAAGTAGTCTTCTATAATCTCACAACCAACAAAAAACCAACTTACAAACATAACCCTATTATGATTTATCCTTCCAATTTGATCTTTCATCAATTTTTCTCTTTAACTCAAAACTACAATCTGACTTATAAGCTCAATTATACTACAACAAGCATTTCATGATTCTTACTAATGACTACCACTTATTCAATAACTTGGCCCAATTAACCTTGTACCTGTGCCGGTCGTAAGAACATGAGCTCGACTAGGGCACATCTCCACGAAAACAACCTGCAAGCATATAAATACTTTTTTAGAGAGTGAAAAAGCAAATAGCATAAAAATCACATCAAAATACAGTAAAATAAGAACTGTTTAAAAAAAGAAAACACCTCTGGTTCAAAAATTGTATCACAGCCTTAACTTCCTCACAAGATTCCTGAAATTGAAGCGCAATCCACTCAAGCAATTGTGATTCAATAATAATTGCTTGAGAAATATATACATATAAACAAATTCATTAGAATAACGGTTAATTACCGGACTACGGCGCCTGGTTCCGATCAAGTAGACATCGCAGGCGCCGCCGTGCGCGGCTGACTCGCACGTGAGAAGTGCCACACTTCCCGAGAGCTCCGCCGGGAGCGGTGAACTATTATAAGTCTTGCGACTCTTACTGAGTCGGAATGTCGCCGAGAGAGAGAGAGCGGTGAGAGGGGTCACAGATCGGAAGAGATTTGAGAAACCGTTTCCGGTAGATCTGAGCAGCGGTAGCGGCGGCGGCGGAGAGACTCAGACGCTTTAGTTCGCACATCTTTGGCTAATTATCAAATGTGGTTTTACATTTTTGAAAGAAAAACCAATTGTTTTATAGGAGGAATTAGGAGATGTATTTGACATATTCTAGGTTTCCAACCAATTTATTATTTCTAGGCCCATATTTCTCACGAATATTCATTTGTAGGCTGTGGCTCTCCACACTTTTCTCCGAAAAAGGGTGTTGTGCAGTTAAGCTTTTGTAGACGAGAAAAATTTCAATTCCATATGTTTATTATTAAATTAGTGAAAAGGTTAAAGGCAAAATACTGGAATTCATTAATTTAATCGATCTACATCTAATGATTGTTTGTTGAATTAATTAGGATAAAATTCTTATATGGGATTGGTTGCAATACAATTCCCTAAATATATAGGAATCAAGAATCAATTTTAGCCATTAATTTTGAATATATCACCTCCTCTATTCTCCTCATGAGTCGTGAACCTGCGAAAGTGTTTTCTAAAGGAACTCAACATAACCTTAAGAAAAAAGGAACTCAACATAAATGTTTGATAAGTTTTGTTGCAGCAGCTCCCGAATAGTTTGCAATCAGTTGTATTTTATTTTGCAATAATAATATTTTGTAATTCATGTTACAGTATTTTGCAATCCATCATTAATAATTTTAATGAGTTGTATTTTATTTGCAAGAAAGTATTTTACAATTTATTGTATAATGTTTGCAATTAAGCATACAATATTTTTGCAGGTCATTGTATTTCATTTTATATATGCAATAATTAACTTTTAATGTTTAAAAAACAATCTTCATCATGGAATAATATCTAAAAAAACATAATACGCATATATTGATGTTTCAAATAATTAAAAAATTCATTGCAAAATACATGAAAATTTTGAGCACATTTTTACATAAAGGTTGTTAGATTATTATTTATGATGCGTGAATATTGAGGGTTTTGTTATTTTGCAATTTCAAATTTTTATTTTACAGTTATTAAATTAATAATATGCAATTATACATTTAAACTATGTAATTTACAATTATATATTTCTAAATAAGTGGGTTTTTTAGAAGAAATAAGTGGTATTTTTAAAGTATTATAATCCGCATCATTCAAAGTTATTGGTATACATACATAAATAAATGAATATTTTCATAAAACATAATTAAATAGATTTTCAAATGAGAAGAAACCAAAATAATTATGAATGAGAAATTAGAACGGGAAACAGATATACGACCCGATTCATCATATACGAAATTATGGGGATTTGGATTCTCCTAATTACTAGGATTACTCATTTAAATTTATCGTGATTCGTGAATATAATTAATAAAATATATTTTTTACGTATTTAATTTATCTTAGCCCTTATTAACAATGATTGAAAGATGAAAATTAGTCCTTTAAAAAAAATGAAAAAAATTAGTTTTTATTTCTTATTTTAGGAGAAATTGTGTATAATAATCAACTCCATATTTATATTCATTTGCATATAATATACTAATATAACTAAACATGACACTATTTTTACTTGTTATCTGAGATTATTTAATTGTTCCTGGAGTGTAAAAAAGAACCGACGATAATCATGTGAGAAGATCAAATCTCTCCACAATTACGTAAAACCAAAATCTTTAAAATTACTATTAGTACTATTACTTATTGAAAGATAAATAATAAATAATAAATAATTATGTAACTAAAGAAATCTCTTAGGCTTGCATCGCTCAATCGTTAAATTCCTTGGCACCTTTGCATGGCTAGTCGTGTTTAAGTTGTCATACGTCTCTTCAAATTTACCGACGCATTTCCTACCAACTTTCTCGGATCCCATCAAATTTTCATAATGAAAACGAGATTCTCAATGTTTCCTAAGAAGTTAGATGTTGGGATTCAAATAGAGCTTGGAAGGGCTGGTATTGTCAAATACATACACATGAAACTCGATCATATAGTTTTTAAACACATTGATCAATTTTTAAATAGTATAATCATGAGTAAACTATAACACACTTTGTGTACTGTTGCTTTCAGCATAAATTTAGTTATGGTTTTAATTTACTGTTAATTATGAGAGATTGAATTTAAATCTATTGCTTATTATGTTGTTTATGAATGTTGTGAAATTGTTTCAAAATAAGATATTCGTCTTAGTTAATTTGTAATATGCATTATACTATATTTTTTTTCTTCCGAAGTGATTATACGCTTAAACAATATGTATATATTTTGTTCTTATATTTCAGATACAAGTGATAATGCTTTCTTAGATGTATTATAATGCTTTTCATAATTTAAGACAATGTTGTATTTCATAGGTGGGTGTGATTATAATAAAAATCTTGTTATAATGAGAACACCAAAAACACTAGCATTTAATATACAAAGCAACTGCATTTACAATGAAAATGAACTGCACTAAAAAAAGAAAAAAGAAAAAACATATCCTCTATGATTTGAACCCGAGTCTGCATTCATCCACCCGGTGAGATGCATCCACCATTAGAATTTATCAATCTCCAAATCAGGATACACTTAAGGCTACCTCTATCAATTTGTAAGTTCATAAACATGCTCACTGATAGTTTCAACTTGATAAGTCTCGAACAACAAGTGAGATTTTTCAGAGGAAATAAAAAGTAAACTGTTGACACTACCTCATATATGTAAGGATATATAAAGTTGAGAATTTGAAAAGATGAACCACCTTTGGCTTCTCTATGTTCCCTCTCAACATTTTCACTCCCATTTAGTACCAAAATGAAACAAAGATAATCGTCAACCTTTTTTCTATTGACCAGCAGCGAACTCAGTTAGTGTAGCAAATAAATGTTGATAGCATATTTATCATCTTGCCGGATTCTTAGTTATAAGTCTTGGTAATAAAATTATGGCAAAAGAACTTATGAACCCACAAGTAAAATATCATAGAACAGACAATATCCAGTGTTTTTAACACAAATCACCTCAACTGATTAACTCACAAAAGAAAAATAGAACGACAATAAGAGATACATAAAGTAATAAAATGGAAAAACCATAGCTATATGCACCTGCATCTTTAGTCCCTTCCCACACCAAGAAGCCACTGCGCTAGATGAGTCAAGTATGGTTCTGCTCGAGAACTGCTGCTCAATATCGGTCCGAGACTCTGAAGCTCTGCAGAAAATTTGCGCTCAAACTTCCTGAAAGAGGGACGTCAACAAGAACGTTAAGGACACAGCTGCATGCTCCTAAAGAGGGAAAGATAACCGGGAAACGAGTGGTGTTCTAAGTAGGGAGTTGTTTGGACATACAAGATAGATTCAATAACAGTGGCATTTTCAGATGTTACTTTCTGCGTCTGAGAACGGGTTCTTAATTTCAACTTCTTGTATTTATCCAGCTCTGGACTGTCAGTCTCGGGAGCATCAATTGAATAGGTAACCAGCCATTGCGCTGCTGCTGCATACTGAAGGCATATCAATTTCATCGTCTCCAGCTTCTGCAAAGGACAAAAATCAATATGAGCAAACTGATGTGTAACTCGAGGCATAGCAACTAGGAAAAATCACTGCAGATAACCAATTCAGGCATGAGGTTTGCAAGTTTGCGTATTAACCCAGTTTTAACTACCTTAAACATACTACATACACTTAAAAACATTTTTCATTAGAAAAGAATGAAATGTTCAATAATAAGTCTCCAGACAGCATTATGAAAGCACATCAGAATATTAGTGGTGCCTATTTACAAGATGATGAGTAATAGATGATATGAATAGGGTGTAATACACAACGAACCTTGAGAAGAACAGGTGAGAGAAGCAAGCATTCTCTCAAACACTTGTCAAGGAAAAAATCATGATGTTGTAAAACCTGCATGGGGGAATTGGTGAAAATGAAAAATGAAGTTACAACAGTAAGAAACATTACAGAATTTCAAACAAGTGTGAGGAATAGTGTATTTATCAACCTCATCAATACTTTTTGCACTCTGAAGTCTATTGTGCATGACATGCCAATTTGGTTCAAGCACCTGAAAGCAATTGTATTGTCATTAAAATAAAACTAGCAACTGCATCACTCTATCCCATCAACATGTTTAGGGGATAAAAGGTCAATTGTCGGGGCAAAATTATTAGGTAATTACGAATAATTTTCTAATAGCTCCTAAAGCAAACTAACATCAACAAGTTGATGCCACCTCAGCCAGTCAACAGACACGCATGAGGAAAATTGAAATAGGGAGACCAACCTCGAATGTCAGATAATGCAGAAGGCTGTTGACGAACTTAAGCATATTTCGGCAAAGCAAAGATGACACTGAAATTGCTATTCCTTGCTTATCAAGTCTTCGCAGACCCTATGATATGCATCTCAGATAAGCAACATGAAGGCGAGAATGTAATAAGAGACAGATAGAAGAGTTACAAGCATCATACTTGATGCAATTGCCATGCAGCACAAAGTTGCCGATTCACATACTTGCAGTGAAACAGACACCGAAATATTAGCTGATATTTTGTCAAAGCCTTTCTTGAGATAACAAGTGATAATGGCCATTGAACCTGAAAGTGGAAAGATCCATTTCAGTAACATGATGGCATTGTTTTATCAGGTATGAATTGTCCAAAATCTTAATGTTTCCAAAGAGCAGTAGGTTAAGCTGTATGTCCAAAATCTTGTTCATTAACTGATTCATATCATCATGAGACCACCTGGTAGGCGGATTGGGGGTGGGGTGAAGCAATAGGTATGTCTTAAACAAAGTGCAGTAGAAAACATAGGAACTCAGACAACTTAAAAC
This sequence comes from Salvia sclarea, assembly GCA_036873715.1. Lineage (NCBI taxonomy): Eukaryota > Viridiplantae > Streptophyta > Magnoliopsida > Lamiales > Lamiaceae > Salvia > Salvia sclarea. The sequence goes on along the minus strand of JAYJMF010384836.1, from coordinate 4,805 downwards.
TAAAATGAAAACTATGGGGTAATAAGGCCCGAGTGACAAAATTGGAAGTTGGATTTGAGTTAAATGGGGAGTGAGGCCCATGTATCAAGTCTGCAGTCTAGTACTATAACTAAAATCATCTTCTTACTATTAAGGCTTAAACTGCTAATTGAGGGTGATTCTGAATATGACAGCTAATGCAAATATAACCAATATTCATGACACAAGTAGCCTAGCTAGTAGAAATACGCTAAATTGTAACCATAAGGAATTTGCAGTTGCACAAATTTGGCATGCATAAAACATGATATCATGATTCTTGCATATAAGCAAATAGACCAGGACCCAAGGCTAACCAATAACTAAAGAAAAAGGAACAATTGTTGTGAACCTTGAAACTCAAAGAAAATGTTTCCAAGCCTGTGATGCTTAAAGGCTCTTCGAGGTCACCATTGCTGGAAATAATCTGGCTGATCTGAAGATCTTTGAGTTCACTCAACCTTTTCAATAAAGTTGTTTTTTCCTGGAAACAGGTTGTAAATTTTGTTGAGAAGGCAGCAAAGTAAAGTTCCATGGTACTATTAGTAACCAAAAAATACTAAGGACTGCCACTAACCACACAACATGTTAAGTCCTCATGATATGGATCTGCAACTGCTGCCGTAGATCGCAATGCAAGGTCCAGAAGGGACTATATAAAAGAAGAAGAATTGGATATAACTAGTACAATGTGATATTTCACGAAAAAATAATTTCTCCTTGCATATATTACATCTACATACCTGCAGCTTTGCAACTGAAATTTCATCTGGCTTTTTCATGAGCTCCTCCCGAGCTATGTCCGTAAAGTGGACCAAAAAATCACCCTGGAATCTTAATTTATAAGAAAAGGGAACTAAGACATGGAACTCTCCAGCACTTACAATAAGCCTTTAATATTAAACAGAAGCCTGAAGAAAATAACTAACTAATTCTAAATGGACAAAATTGTATACACTAGCCATACCTGATCGAGAAGCAGATAGTGCTTGATTGACCTCAGCTTTCCCATTAAGTCATACTGTCAGTAGTAGCATAGAGATTAAGTCGAGAGGAAGTTATGGTGGAAATCAAAGCAGTTAAGTAGAAAATTGAATGCCTATTTCGTGGACTAGACCTTTTCTTTTATAAGGTTCAATAATTCGCCACTCGCAAAATCATAAGCAGCTTTAATGCACTCAAGGTAACGATGATTAGACCCAACCATCGTCAACTTTGTGTTTTCTGCTACCGGAACCTGCATAAGACAATCAATCAGAAGGTTGACCATTGAAATTGAAGGAATAATAGAACCAAAGAAATGTCATACAAACCTGAATACAATGCCCACATTCTCTCATGACATTTAAATATTTTCCAGTGGTCAAAATTGTTTCAGCAGCATTGGCAAGGAAACTAGGGATATCATCTTTCAAGCTGTAGCGTTGTTGCCAATACTTTGTATCATAATCTTGCGTGAGACTTTCCTGTTACAGAAAACTTAGGGACAGCTCCTATAGCTCAAATCTGAAGCACCCCCTAATAAGTGACGACATACCTTTTGAAGAGACTTGTTCTCAGCAATAAAAAATTCTCCATACGGGTCATCGATCACACCCTCATAGACCCACCTACAGTTGAAACATATTTCTCTTTAAAAAATATTACCAAATATTGTTCCACAAAAGAGCACATCCAATTGGCAGTGCACTGCTACAGTTCCTCCTCAATGTTTCTCACAACAGTAGAAATTAATCAGTTACTTCAAAGCAGAGAATCTAGATGCTTTTATGGTGTTGAAGAATCCTTAACAAAAGTTTGCCAATAAACAGAATCAATTTTTTTAGACATCATTTATACTAGCCTAGTGATCATCTGCACAAGCTTCTCTCTATTATTAATTGGTATATTTTTATTAGACAACAACTAGAACCTTTTCAACCAATTATCAGTCACCCTGACACTGCTAGACCACACCCTGACACTGCTAGACCACAAAGAATCACACTCGTGGAATATTTCTAGCATCAGCTCCAGTAATGCCTCTAAAATTTCATAAGTAAATACGGAAACCATTTTTTTAATCAAGTGCAGTAGTACCTCTCTAATATCCCAAGGTATGCTTGGCTTGCACTTTGCGACATCTTTTCCAGCAAAGAACGCACTACGTGGTCCCCAGCCATGGCCTTGGCCTGAGATTGTTAAACAAATATGAGTTCACACTTCCCAGGTAAACCATGGATATCCTTTTTCAATCTTGCTAAAGCTTTCAATAATATTGACAAGGCTGTAGCCAAACCTGGCTCTGTAAGAGGTTAAGAACTGCAGAGCCAATAAAATTACTTGCTGAAGCCTTCTTAATCACTATCGATAAAGCTTGCATTGACCCCAACATTGGCTGCAAGAAATGGTTGGAAATGGTTTTTACAACCCTAATATTAGGGGGAGGGGGGACACAATAAGTTAGGTTATGACAGTAAAACCTGGCAATAGAACCATAGTCCTTGAACTGAGAGTTTTCCCAGACGAAACTGATGTTCAAGCTGTGCCACCATGGCTTGGTAATCCTAATACACATTTAGAAGATATCAGTTTTCTGTAACAAGCCATAAGGAAACTGGAAACACATAGCATGCAGCACCTGCAATTCATAGTAGTTGAGCACAAGAAGAGAGTGGACTAAACTAGCTCAGGTTGACAACCATTAATACTAAGCAATAGCCAATTTCCAGAGCACAGGCTTGGAAACAGATTTATAAGGTGTGGGCTCTTCTCCAACTAAATGGCTATGGCATTTAGATTATTCAGAAATTTTACAACAGCAACTGTGGTCTTGTTATCAACTATGGCAGAAGAAAAGACACTTCTACCACAACTTTCAAGCATACAAATGCCACACAATAAGACATGCAAAACTATGAAATGATTACTGATATCGTCAATGATCAATATCAATAAAATGAACCATCATTTTCTTCTGTAAACCATCACCTAAGAAATTTCAAAACTTAATTGAGATAGAGAAAGAGTGATGGAGAGAAACCTACAAGAAGCAATGTCCTAAGTGCTGCTGCAAAAGCATGATTGACAAGGCCACTCTTGAACTGGGACCTTGACTCAACAAACTGATTAATAAGTAAGTAGCTCTCACATAAAGGAAATATTCGTTTTGCAGATTCCTACAAATATCAAGATATTTCGATTAGGTAATAAAGGTTCCAAGTGCAAGACTTGAGACCAAGACGTCTGTGGAAGGAAAACTGCAAAACATTCACTCCATTAGAATAGAAGAAGAAATGAATTAGACTTCTCGCCTGAAGTGCCAAATCCATTGATACATCAACTTGAAAAGATACAGTATCATCCTTCCCCTGTACTCTACGGATAGAGATATAACGTCCATCAATCCCAACCAATGCTGACAGGAGATCATCAATAACAATTAACTCCTGCATAATGCACAACTAACATTCAGAAATTTGAAGGCTGGGCATAGTCAATCTAAACATCTAATAAAGGCAGTAAGAGGAGGCCAACTAATGCATTAGCCACTATAACCGCAGAGTATTCTACTTTTCCTCTACTATATCATGATCATCCAACATCCATAAATCTCAATTTTCAATTTCATGGAAATGCTAAAGACACATCTTACATTGTTAACAATTTCATAATTTGTCTTCAACATATTACCTGAATTGCTGCATGGAAACAGCCTATGGGCTTGTCCACCTCAGAACTGCATGTAAAAGAACCAAGCACAACAACAACATCACCACTAAGGAAAAATAAACCATTATATATATTAAAACTCAATGTTTGCAAGAGTTCTTCCCGCCCAAAAACATCAAATATCATGCATGCATACAATTTTACATTTTCGACCACCCAAAACTCAGTAAGATCTCCCTGTAAATTTGATTCTTTTACACTGATCACCCAGGTAGCTGCAGCTATTGTCTAGGCCATAATTCAAATTCAATCAATTTACTTTGGAGCCAATATTTTTTAGGCTGCTCACCTAGGTAGCTGCAGGTTTGAAGGTTCGACCAGCACATGTTTGTGGTATTCATCCATCAACTGGAAACAAGAAAAGAACAGTCATGTTGAGGTATTTTTGTAACTCAAAATTGTCAAACTAAAAATAAGCATGTGTTTACTATGCATATGTTCTGTTACCATAGATCTCTCATGTTGTATGTTTCTACAGTGTTGATGAATTAAAATATGGTCAGAAACATTGCCCACCAAATTTAGGTTTACATAGCTTTTGAAAGGACAAAAATATCTTTTTCGTCCCATATTAACACAATACACATAAGAAAGAGATCACACGTAAGATTTACAAAACATTTGTATAAGACACAGCTAAGATCTACCAAATGCTTTTTAAATAAAGACAGTCACAAGTCATGGTCAAAAATACAAAAAGAGAAAGACAGCAACTCATAACATCAATTACAAGTTTGTAAGAATTTCATAATATCGCCTTCGTGTTAGCATTTTGACATTACTAAAGTGTGATACCTTGGTTAATTTATCTCCTTCACTGGAAACTAAGTATAGCATACAATATCACAATCCACTAATCCGTTGAGAAACTTGTCGTAATTCTATGTTTGACGAGTAAAAGTAATAAGCTAAGAAACAGAAATGAGAATACAGTAATCTAATTGGCTCAAAGTTGCAACAAGAAAAAAAGAAAAGAAAAGCAAAACTTATGATATCTATATATCTATATATATCTAAAAGCTCACTCCTACCATTTGTGCACCAACTTAAGCAAAAAGGCGCTCAAAATCCCGCCC
>JAYJMF010384517.1:0-25552 GCA_036873715.1 Salvia sclarea | reverse complement strand
GATTAAGAAATTGGTATTTTTGTGTGTAAAATGGTGTAGCCACTTTTGTTGACCAAGTTTTTAAGGCAAATATATTTCCATTTTGAAAATGTACCATATTAAAGATGACAACCCATTTAGGCAAGTGTGCCATAATAAAGACGACGGAGGGAGTACTATTTTTGTGCAAATCAACATGTGCTGTTGAATATTAATTGTCTTACATTGTGGGTCGCTATAATTACATATACCCCAATCCCGTCGATTTCGATGCGTATTCTATTTGGGCGTTCCATCGATCTTAAATCATTTCTTTCTACAAAACTTTTATGACACGGCTTTAGCACCACTTTATACTCTAACAATCTAATCTCATTATAAATGTCGTTTTTTGGGATTGTCTCATTGAACTTAGTCATTTTGTAACAAACAAATACTCTCTCCGTATTTTTTAAGTGTCTTGTAACACCATTTTGCACGTATAAAAGAAAAGTATAATTTTACCTTTTCTATTCAGAATTATTGCATTAAAAATTAAAAATGTAAGAATTTATAATGATTAAAGAGATAATATTTTATAAAATTATACTCTATATTTATATTAATATCGAAAATAAAACACTTATTTACATATTAGAAAAAATGTACAATTAAGTAAGATACTTATAAAACACAGAAGGAATGGAAATAACTAGCATCAAAATAACATTTTTATATTAATATACTTCATCCGTCCACGAAGACAATGCACTTTTTGCCATTTTGGGACGTCCACAAAGATTATGCACTCCTATTTTTGACATGACCCCACACTCCATTTCAATTTATTACCCTTACTTTAATATTTATTTACACTATTTTTACATTTTTCAATAACTTTATGTGGGACCCATTAATATTACTTTTACATTTAACAATATTTTTTTTGGGACCCGTACTCCACTACAACTTAAGTCAACTACATTTTATTAAAACCCGCACCGAGTCAAACGATGCATTATCTTCGTGGACGGAGAGAGTATATTAGAGTGCTATAATTCACGTAGGTAATAAATGTGATTAATTTGATCCAAATAGGATATGGGCCTCATGACTTTAGTTTTATAAAACCATTGAGAAATTTTAATTGTCACTCCTACTATCATTTTCAAATATTTTTCAACATCGTACAATTTTCTGATTACGGTGATTCTAGAAGATATTGACTTAATTGGAAAAATATACTAAAGCTTGTGTCAGATCTCCAAGACTCTAAATAAGTCTCTAACTAGTTCGAATGATCCTGCTGAAATTTCCTACTTCTAAACTAAATGCTGATGATTTTTTTTGGCAATATAATTTTTTTTAAAGAACTTTTTCCCAATATTTATTGTTCCAAAGAGTGTAAAGGAAAAACGTATCCAGAGGAAAAAATATATATCCACTATATTAACTTGATCGAAATTTTTTGAAGACGATAAAAAATACATATATTGTACTAAGACTTAGTTACATAACTTACATTGATTGAAATTTGTGTTTCAATTTATAACTTTTAAAATCCCATTGTCCTCTCTCTTCTTTTCCTCAATTTTGATTGATTTATCTGTAGAAACAGAGAAGTGAGCAAAGAACTGATGAAATTATGATGACGAAAATAAACCCAACCATAAAAGGTCAGGAAAAATGAAAGCTGAGATGAGTGTCGAGCGAATGTCCTTTTGTCAATCTTTTTTTATCTTTTTATCAAGATGAAATTATTAATTAATTTAGGGTAGTATTTTGTTCCTTCTTATACTAACGCACGTTGTTAAGAAAATAAATTGCACAAAATTAGTGTATTGAACCCCCATTTTTTTGGTTGCAAATTAATTAAAGCTCCCCTGAAATGCATATCTGACGAAAATCAACTTGCAATTATCTATATATAATAAATGAAAAAAAAATTACTTGATATATAATTAAATGAATAAACAAACAACAATGAATCTAAATCTCGAGCTTGAATTATGTATAAGCATGAAATATCATATCTCAAACACAAAACTTAGAAAAACAACGAGAGAAGCCATTAATAAAACTCCGGACTTGCCCGCAAAAATTACAACCAATAGAAGAAAACGTTAGCACAAAAATTATCTTACCTCCCCCTCCTGTCTTCCAATATCATTACAAGTATAAAAAGAGCAAAAAAAGAAGAAATAGTATATATGTAATAAAAGAACCCCACCCCAATCTCATCATATGACTATGCATGTCTGTAATTTTAGAATATTACAAAGTGTGAGCTAATTATATATAATTTTCTTGTGTAGAGCACAAGGCATAGATCTCCTCTATAGTTGCAATGCCGCCGTTGAGACAATCCTTGAATCTGTCGGCAGCCACGTGTTCGCCGCTCGATTTCCACTCCGTCAGATGATCTACCGGCGGGAAGTCGTCCACCCCTAGCGGTGGATACCATGATTCGTGGAATAAACCTGTATAGTCCTGCACAATTTAATAGTATATTGTTATTTTTGGCAGCAAATGTAATTTTCCCATTATTTTCGATTTGGAAAGACATTTTAGCCAGTCAAAAGAATTTATGGGAAATGGTGAAGGAAAAAGCGATTGGATTCATGAGTTTTGGAGATATTTTCACAGGCCTGCCTGCCTGCTTTAGAGAAAGAAATGTTGAGTTCATTGCTCTCTCCACCACTTTTTCTCACTTTTGAAATCGAAATTAAAGAGATCCATCAAAGGGATCATTCCTGGGACCATCTACTACTACTACTAATAATAATAATATACCTGAATATTGAAATTTGATATGTTTTGGGTGGCGTCGCAATAAAATTGATCTAGTGAACTATTTACTTCATCTGAAGCAATCTGAGCCGTTGAATCATATTTGGAGACGACGGCGACTGGTGTGGTTTGCGTGACATCGGAGGAGGACGCCTCGGACGGGTTAACTTGTTGGTATTTGTTTGCGTTTTGGTCCCGGGATGTCTCCGGGGTGTTGTCGTCGTCCCATAAAACTTGGTCGACGGCTGCCCCAACGGATTCTTGTAATTTGGTAGTCTTGGTTAAGACTAGGTTTTTCTTGAACACCCGACAGAGTGCATAAGAATCCTGTTAATTTGGTTACTTCATTACTAGCAAATTCTTGGCAGTGGGGTATAAAGGAATGGAATTTCATAAAGGAAAGATCGCGATGTGATTGATACCCTATGCTACTTTAACTTCTGTAAATTCTAATTTAATCTTTTCCATCTTTCCAAAATTCAACATGGAAAAGAGATCTGCCATTAATTTACCTTGAGAGATGATGATGTGGAGGTGGAGGAAAGAGAGTGAATGAGGCGATACTCGTGCATGACCCAGTCGGTCCTAATGCCATGAGGCGCTCTCCCTCTGTAATACACCAGTGTCTTCTTCATCCCCACGGCCCGCTTCTGCGAGTGCACGGCCCGGTCTTTGCCCGTCGCCTTCCAGTACCCCGAACGGGTGGCCCGATTAGTCCTCGACCCGTTCGGGTACTTCCTGTCCCGTGGCCCGTAGAAGTACCACTCCATGTCTTTGCTAGGCAAGAATGATTTCTCTGCAACCAAAATTATTAGGTATTTTAGTTTAATTTGCAGCTTTCTTTCTTCTTAAAGAACAAATAAAAATAGTTACCAGGTAAATCCCAGGGTTCACATTTGTAGAGATCAACCTCAGGGATGACTTCAAGCTCGATGGTTCCGCCGTTGATCTTCCGATCCAGATAGTAGGCCACCAGCTCCTCGTCCGTAGGGTGGAATCGGAATCCTGGAGGGAGTGTCATTGGCCCCATAATATCTCTATCTATATATATATATCACCTACCTACAGTTTTAATGTTGATTTTATTTGGTGGAGGAAATGTGAAGTGGTGAAGAGAGAAATTTGAGGTTGAGGTGTGGGGTTGGACGACAATGGAGTTGTGTTATATGTTTATATGTATATATAGTATAGCCCACTGTTGAGGATCAAAAGCCATTAAAGTGGTCCTCGTCATCCTATGTCTTTTTTGCATCAACCATATCATTTTTTTAAGTCTCTTTCTATTTTTTTATAATTTCACACTATCCAACTGTTTTGTTTTAGGTTCACACTGCAGGCATCAATGTTGCTTGTATGTATAATCCAGTGTTAATTAATGAACAATTATGCATAGTTATAATCTTAACTACTTATATCATATGTATATACACATTATTTAATTACAAAGATGATGTATATACACAGAAAAATGAAGTAGGAGTTGCAGTCAGAAGCAGCTAGCAATTGTAGTGTGTATGTTTTTTTTTTTACCTTATAAGATGTTATTTTACATTAGACGAGATAAAGCGATGAGAAGATGATGTAGGTATTGGGATGAGAGAGATAGGTGGGGAGCTTTACAAGATTCTGGGGAGGTATGATTGGGCGAGGTGTGTGAAAGCAGAGATGGAGAAGAAGAAGCTTTCAGTGCTTTTGTCTGCTCAGAAACTAACAAAAATGAGGGGGCCCGCAGAAAGGCTGCATGGGCCACACCACCTCCCTCCCTCCTTTTCTTTTTTTTTTTCTCTCTGATCACTTGTAATCATTACACCTCCCGCGTATTCCATCAGTATTCTACACTATACAAGGAGTATTTTACTACTTACTCTATTCATATTCACTGCCTAATGTATAAACTGCCTGCCTCAATTAAGTAGTTCTAGAAAGAGAAATATCATACATAATTACCGAATATATATGCAGATGCTATGCTTGAAGGGATACGTCTATTTGGCGGCGCCTCTCATGTGCAAGGACAACCAGGGAAGAATCTCTATTTCTGCTTCTGCTTCTGTGTGTTGTGTGTGAAACACATGACAAGAGACATTATTACTGACAATTAATGTTTTATTAATATATATATATGAGAGAAATGTTTATTTACCTATTCTCATAAGAAAAAATTATTTTTACTAACTATAATAAAAACATGCACCACATATCAGATATTACGAAAATGCCCCTTGATGTTGATAGTGTATGACGGCTATTTGGCGAGCGTGCATGTTATTGGCGAGAGCCATGTTTTATTGGCAAGAGCAATGATTTATTGGAGAGAGCTCGTGGCTCTCTCCAATAAATCGTGGCTCTTATTGGCGAGAACCACAATTTATTGGAGAGAACCACGATTTACTGGAGAGAGCCGGATTTACTGGAGAGAGCCACGAGCTCTCTCCAATAAATCATTGCTCTCGCCAATAACATGCACGCTCGCCAATTAGCCGTCATACACTATCACCATCAAGGGATATTTTCGTAATATCCTCTATGTGGTGCATGTTTTTATTATAGTTGGTAAAAATAATTTTTTGTTATAAAAATGGGTAAAACTCCCTATTAATTATTAGCAATTTAGCATTACGTAAATGCACAGGCATAAATTGACCCAAACTCATTTAAGCTTTTTGCCGTCGCATAAAAAAAAGCACAACACACGACTATTTGCAAATATACATAGAAGTCGCTACGTTACAAACAGCGACAAATGAAACGTTACAAATATCTACTAAATTAAATATTTTCAGTCGAAAGCAAATTATACTATTTATTACTGCACTGCAAAATCCGGAGCTCCGTCGCAAAAATGGATCGGGCGCAGCTTCTATTGGTGGGTTTGCCGCTATTCCTCTTTTGCTCCGACATCGTCAACCTCTTCTCTCCGGCGCCGGCGAAGCCCGCCGCTCCGCACCACCACCACCACCGCCACCACCACCTCCCCGATTCGCAGCCGCTGATCCAAACACCGCACTCTCCGTTGGAATTTCCTACTCAGGTTTGACTTAGACCTCGATATCTTCAGCAATTTGAGGAATGTGAAGTTTGAATTAATTGAATTATGCGATCGTTGGATTATGCACTTACTAAGCTGATTGGTTAAATCGAGTTATTGTGAGAGATAATTATTTGTGTAGTTTGTTTAGTTTGTATCTTGAGTAATTTGAGGATGTGAAGTAATTTATTGAATTCTGCAATCGTTGGATTATGCACTTACTGAGCTGATTTCTGAAATCGAATTATTGTGAGAGATAATTATTTGTGTAGTTTGTTTAGTTTATATCTTCAGCAATTTGAGGATGTGAAGTTTAAATTTATTGAATTATGCGATCGTTGGATTGTGCACTTACTGAGCTGATTGGTGAAATCGAACTATTGTGAGAGATGATTGTTTGTGTTGTTTGTTCATTTTGTATCTTCGTTTGTGGTATTAGATTTTGTTGAGCTCCCTAATTTAGATTTGGATGGTGTGGATTCATCTCTAATGAGAAATAGCTATTTTATACTAATAATTTCATGTCACTTCTGTGATGTCTAACACTGTTTATTTTTGGTTCAGAAAGCAAGTGGAATTGGTTATGGGAACACTGTTAGCATTGACTTCTGTTCATCGTGTTCTTTCAGGTATTTATATATACACAATTCCTGATTTTAATTGAAATTTATTAGTCAAGGTTGAGATAAATAGTTAAAATTCTGAGTTATGCTTGTTGTCTTGGTAGTAGTCTTACAGATCTGATATGCTTACCATATTGTTTATTGAAGAGAACAAAATGAATGATCTAATGTGCAATGAGCATGACATTAGTGAGAATATATGGTGATGGATTCAACATCTTGCATTAGCATGATTCTTGTTATGATACCAATTAAAAAGAGTTTTAGATTGCAAGTAAATATGTTTCCAAATAGCAATATGCTTTTGGTTGTGTGGAGATTTTAGATGAATGTTAGAATTAGTAATATTTGTTTTCTTTCTACAAAAGTTTGTTTGTCCTCTAAATATATGCTCAAGAAGGTTAGATGATTAAGTTTGAGCATAACAAAATGGTCAAGAGTGGAAAGTCATTGAAAATTAAGGAGCATGAATTATCCGATCTTCTACTAGTTCACTTATCTTCTTCCATTTTGGCAGAGGGAATGCAGTCACAATGAAGAATATGTTAGAAAGTCAGTTTCCTGGGATCAATGTTGTTCTTGCAAATTATCCCCCTCCTCTGCCTAAGCGCTTGTTGAGCAAGGTCGTGCCTGTTCTACAATTTGGTGTGATTGGCATCATAATGGGTGGGGAGCATATTTTTCCGAGACTAGGATTTGCTGCACCTCCCCAATGGTACTATTCAATGCGTGCAAACAGATTTGGGAGCATGGCAAGCACTTGGCTACTTGGAAACTTCCTCCAGTCCTTTCTGCAAAGCTCTGGTGCTTTTGAAGTGTACTGCAATGGCGAATTGGTAATGTTTCTCTTATATTTCATCAGTAGTCGTTGCTAGTATGTTATGTGCTTGTACTTTGTGTTGATAAATTTTCGACATCAGCTTGTTTTATAGCTTGATACTTGAACTGTTTGCTTAGGAGAATATTGCTATTGTAGCTTTGCATCATCGATTGAATTTGTATAGTCTGTATGCAACCTCTTTATGTACTTTGTTGAAAGATTGTAAGATTAGAATAGCATTTTTTTAATCTCCCACTAAGCAGTTGAATCTACGTTAAGAAGTGCACTGTAGTCTGTAGCGCTCTAGTTAACGATTGCAAAAGGTTTTACTTCTTCTAGTTTAACCAATGTGTATTGTTTGCATCCACCTAGGATGACACCAGAAGCTTTCATTTGTAGTAATTCCATGCATCGTGCTTGTTTAACGAGAACGTGTAAGAAACTGAATGCAATACTTTCCTACTTCGAATTTAAATGATTATTGTAGTTGAATAAGCTGTGTACATCATGATTTTCTACCAAATGATTCCTGACCCCGTTGTTTCTGTGATGCAGGCATTCTCGAAACTGAAGGAAAATAGGTTCCCCGGAGAGATAGAGTTGAAAGAACTCGTTGGTCGTAGAATTAGTAATTCAAGAGTGATCATATGATAGTTTTATCCTTGATGGAGGGCGCTGGTCTTAGAAGAGGCAAGAGTTTTAACACTATAACCTGGGTGAACGTCGCTAAACAGGAGATTTAATTTCCTATAGAACTTTTTGTTTTGTTTATACTTGAAGGATATCTGTGTACAATTTGGACTCGTTACTTCTTTTCATAATATTAAGGCATGCTGCTTCTAGAATTTATATGTTGCAGCAGTTTTAAATATTGAATTCCATTGCCAAAACACACACACACACACACACACACATTGTGCATGGATGAAAATTAAGTTACAAGTTGCTAGAATGGTGTAAAAAGAAGGCCAGGTATAGTGGTATTGACTACAAAAATGGAGATTAAATTACTCCCACAATCTTCCAATATATAGGGAAACTGTACTGGGAAATGAATCCTCGTACGGGCACGATATACATAGGCCGATTACGATGTGTTATTATTTACATAAAAAAGAGTTCTTCTATTTGATGTACAACAAGCCTCAACGAAAATTTCCAGAAGCTTCCGCGGAGTCGAGAAAAATGCTACTATATGTGATACCACTTCCGCTTTTCCATTGCCTTGACAAGTTCATTGGCCAGAGAGGCGAAGTCTTCAGCTCCATTTTGTAATTCTTCAGTTCGTCTGCTGATTTTCTGTAGGAAAAAAGAGAATAAATCAAGAATAGCTTCTGTATGGGATTATGTCATCTCATAGCTAAAGATAATTGAAATCACATTTCAAATGACCACGCAGAAACCATAATATAATAAAATTGCTTAAGAATTAGCATGCGGCATAATGAAAACCACGGAAGAAGAGAAAAACAGAATCTAAATAGTTTTGTGCTAGAGTTCAATATGTAGCATTGGGCATTTCCTCGCCCCGTTATATACCGCCATGGCTTCTCTGCCTTCAATATAAAAGGGATTAAGAGACATAAACAATGTGGCAATAAGATTATGACCAAAGGAACGATACTGTCAAGAACGTGACTGGCTTTCTCTTGGGGTCGAAAAGCATTTAGATTTACGGTTTTGGATTTCTAAACAAGTAATGATTTCTATCCTGGTTCGCCTATTACTGTTTCATGCTTTTAATTTGGATAATTTCTTTCCTAATTATGATTTGTTTTGCCTTCTATTTCCTGCATTTATTTTTTGGTTCATTTCTTCACCATCTATACTTTGTCATCTACCAAGATTAGCAAAAGAAAAGAGTGGAAAACTCAGGGTCTTCTTTTACAGAAATGTGACCTCAAGTTTTTCTTGGCGTTCCATAAGCTTGTTTTTTGCTTGCCCAGCTGCAGACGTGGCATCCTGGTATTGGAAACACAGATCAATCAACGACATATTAGAATGGCCTAACCATTATTACGAGGTTCATAGCTCAAAGAAGCACCGGAATAAATTACCTCTGTTTTCCTGTATGTGGCAACGATCTCTTCCCGCGTTCTAACTCTGGGTTTAATCTCAGCGGCATCATCAAACAATTTTTCTCGATCAGTTTTTTTCTCTGCAAGATAAAAGAAATCTCTCTTACCAAAAGTTGTCCAAATTACAAACCCAACCAACAGAAACAGCATTTTTTATACCTTTATTTTTGTTATCTAATACATGCGATGAAGCAGATGTCGAAGGCCCAGGCTCATCAATGTCAATGTCATCTGTACAGATGTACCGTCAGCCACATGGATCAAAACAATGTAGAATTCTTACGACAGTGCTAAAGCTCTAAAACAGATGGAAGATTAGAAGATATTGCATTAAGTGCCAAAGCAGGAAAACATTAAAAGAAATTAAGGCAGAGGTTAGTAAAACCTATAGTAAGCTCAATAGCTTCTGGTTCATCTGTATTTGGAAATTGCTCTGGAATTTTGTTCCTTAAAAAGATCTCCTCAAGGTGACTAAAATCAGCTTTAGAATCGTCTTGATACATTGATTTATTTGGCTTTGGTGCCCTTAAACCTTTTACAATACCACCGAGAATGCCAGGATTACCTCCCTGTAGTAATAAGTCAATCAGTACCACCAAACCGAATATTGAAAAATTAACACCGAGAAAACAAAAATCAGTTAAAAAAAGGATACCTTTTTTCTCTTTTGATCAGAGGATATACTGATTGCGGCATTGGCAGCGGCTGCAAGCACTTCATCATGAAGACTGGGCAGGGATTCCGGGACCCTGGGAAATAAAGTCCTCATTCAGTCTTTGTTTTCTGAACATTGTATTACATTCTATGAAGTACTGATGAAATGGCATGGTTATATGATAGCGATACCTGAAATCATTTTGACCCTCTAAAAGAGAAATAAAAGCCACCTCAGAGCCATTTGCCTGTGTGGAATTCCAATATGAAAAGACATTCTTGTAAAGTGCATAACAGATTAAGAAGAACAAATCCATTATGTTAACATTCAAATTGACTATTCACTTTCTACGCAAATTACAATTAGAAAAGAGAACACACGCGATAATTAGTTCTTTGCAGAATAGGCCAGTTACCAATGCAATATGTAAATTTTCCGAAGAGCTGATCATCCTTTCCATGTTTGGCTTAAAATTCCACCTTAACTCTGAGAGTAAAGAGAACTCTTTCACCAATTCCAGATCAGGCAAAGATCTGCACAAGAGTCCCATTACAACAACCAATGGTCAGCTGCATTTGGAGACATCCAAAACACCTATTCTATTAAGGTTCTGACAAAAGCTAAAGAAGAAGTGCTGGTTGGAGTTCAGTATCTGTGATGATGGAAATCTATTAAGCTAAAATAGACAAAAGTGTAAAAGAGGGCAGTAAACCTGATCTCCATTTCTCCTGTCTGATAGAATACTGCCAACCCGGCAACATGATCTGTCCTGAAAACAGAAGTCCAACAACAGGGCTTGGAGAGTTTGACTTTGTAAATAGATTTGCTTTGTCCCTGATAAACCAAATCATGTTAGATAAAGACAACTTCATACAAAACGAAAGATGATTAATGTGACACTTACTTGAACCACTGACTTTGCAGGGTATACAAGTAGTTTATCCCTGCAACAAAGCAGAACAAACAAGCCCTTCAAACTTAATGTCGATGGATTTTTATCCAAAGCATGGTCGTCAGTTTCACATTTCTCACTCCCCTGAGCACCACTTGACGAAGGCTCATTTTTTACTATGTCGTCCTTTTGGAGCTGTTGTTCATCTACAGAACTAGAAGCTGCCATCTGGTTTTCTGAAGTACAAAGGGAGAGTAAGTAAGGCAGATCATGACAGGAAGAATATTAGTTATTATAGTACAGTATACTTGCCTATAAGATGCATAGAAATTGCTGTTGATTTCTTCACCTGTACTGGCTTTGAGCTGATCATCCCACCAGTATTGCCATCAATAACATATATACTCCCTTCCTTGGTTAACACAAATATAGACGCTTCTCTAGAGCTATCAGAAATCTTTGGTGCAGATTCATTTGATTTCTTGGCCATTTCATAGTCAAAAGCTTCATAAAGTATAGATATTACTGGGGAGGTTGGTATAGAGTCTGTTATAAATACAACAGATGATGACTGCACATCTAACACTGCAATCTGAAATTGGTACACGTAAGCCTGTAATCAATGCATTAACACACATGACAGCTGTAGTTTATTACTTACTCGAGAAGATTCATGTGCAACAATAAGTTTGGAGCCTTGGTTTATAAATTTTAGTGCCTGAACTCCTGATTTGTGAAGATTGAATACAGCTCCACACCTAGGTCCCTGAACTTGAGCAGAACTACGGACTGCAAAGAGTCATGATTAGAATCAAGCAAAAAAGCCATTTTCGGTAACTTAAGGATATTGTCCTCCCAGCATGTGGCTTAAGGATATTTTCCTCTCAGTAGTTAGTATGCCTTGTGTCATTAATTCAACATTGTCCTATAATACTAAACTTAAAAAGTTAAAACTCATAGACCAACATAACACGTTTCGAAGTTCTAAAATATATTTTAACATGTCAAGGATAATTTTAGATTGTTAAACCTGAGAGCTATGTAGATTCTCCATATTCACAGAACTTGGGGAACAGTAACACTGTCTATTCCATATTGCAGAAAGACTGGAAGAGGGATGCCAAGAAAGGAAAATAGCAAATGAGTCGGGAACCAATCTTGCTTAATTCTCACATACTGTCATACAGAATCTTCAACCAATGGACTAGAAGCAAGTTAATCAAGGAAGCTATGCATGGCATCAGATTTGTATCAAACAAACAACATATTTCTAATTAATGCTATCAAAAGCAATTGTAAATCAAAGGTTAATTTACCTTCACTTTTTGTTTCTGTGACAAAATGGATGGTTGTCTCGTTGCTGCTGCAGAGTTTGTAAAGTTCAACCTGCTTGACATCAATCCAAGACAAGAATTAGTAGAGCACCAAGAGAAAGCTTGTTTTGTTTCCGAGCGTGCAAATACTTTAAGAATCATTTCTAACCCGACCACATTCATTTCCAACAGCTAGTCTCAATGTAGAGGAGCATAAATCAATTGTTGTCAATGAGCCACCAGAATCAACCAGGTTTTCACTGTTAGCCTGTCATTCATCAATAAAAACTCAAATTAAGTTTGAAGATTGACTTATTAGCTTCCCAACTTTGTAGTTCCACCAATCGATAAATTCTAACCTCATTTGTCAAGACACAGAGAAGAGAAAAAACTGGATAAGTAACATCCCATATTCGAACTGATCCATCCTTATAGCCCGCTACGTACAGTCTCTGGACCTGGTAATCTTTTCCAGGTGACATCTGATTTATTACACCTCCAGTTAAGGGCCACCTTTTATTTCCGGGCAATTTCAATGTTGAACTTGCTGCAGTCATCTAATTATAGACAGAAGCATGACTAGTTGGTAAGAAATATGGATAAGAACCACCAAGAATAAACCAGGACACATCAGGAAACAAGCATTTAAGGCATAAATTTTGTTACCTTCAATCCTAGGCCCTCTGTGCTTCCATTTACATAAAAAAGCTCAGCCACCGTAAGCAAAGGATCAACAGTGGGTATGGTAGCTGGAAAGTTGACAGCAGAGACAGGTTCGTCCTTCCCAAGCTGCAGCTCTGAGGAGTATATATGTATACAACCAGGGTTTGACAATACAAACAGAGAAGCGTCTGTATTACTCCCAGTTGTACCAGCAGTTGGAACTAAAATCATATCAGCAAAAGATCCAGTAAGCGTGAGGTCAGTACGGCCTATGCATCTCACCGCTTCAATTCCAGATGACCATTCAAGACTTAGAACCTGCCCCAAAAGAACTTCTGAGAACATCTCAAACTACTGACTAGTTTTATCATCAGATTGACTTCTGCTAGAGGAGATTGTGTTGTGAATCTAGTAAGGTGTATGACAGCCCAAATATAAAACCTCACATATGCAAAGGCAGAGGTGGCGTTCAGTTTTTATTCTGTATGGAAGGCGAGTATATTAATAAAATTTAAGAAGAAAAACTTGATAAATAGAACCTAATGCTTTGCAGAAGCTATTTGAGTTCATTAGATTGCTGTCATTTTTCAATAAACAAAAATCCTCAATCGAGCCAAATATACAAAGAAAAATACCCTGCCTTTATTCTTGTGGATAAATTGTCATTGCAGATCATTCAACAGCAGAAGAAAAACAAAAAGATTCACAGAAATTTTGCATGTCGTAAAGCATGTTTGGATCCCCCTCATATGATAAGTCCAATAATAAACCCTAAGTGTACTCCTAGATCAATAAGTAATTGTAGAAAAAACCTGACCGAATGAAATTTCTTTCAAGAGTTAAGACGATAACGCACCGTAACAACTTCCTCGCTACCTATCTCATCACCACCGTATACAAGAAGTTGACCTTCTCGGTGCTTACTGGATTTACTGTTGTCCAACCACTGCAAAACAATAACAGGGAGCCTCTTTTCAGAAGAAGACAACTGCAGCTTGACAACATTTGGTGACAACCCAGCTTCTTGGCCTTTAATGGAAGAATCGTTTGATGTATTCCAAAACAGAATATCCCCATCCACATATCCCATAGCGAGAATGGACCCATCAGTCGATGCCCAACAAAGAGCACTAATCTCTTTCTCCTCTAAGTCAAGAGAAGCTTCATCGCTAGCAATATCAGTATCCTCTTCAATTGGGGGAACAACTTTATTTTGCAATTCCAGGACCTTATCACCTCGGACAACAACAGGGTGTCCATCAACCACATTCCAGAGAACAATCAGACCACTCTCATAAGCGATCAATACCCTGCAGATATAGAAGCTTGTTAAGCATCCAAGAAGAATAGAGCTTTCATCTTTCTTTCAAAGTTTAACTCCAACCATCCATCCATAGCATATATCAAATTTGACAAACGATATAAAAGAATAACAGGGTATAATCATATCTTGCCTATTTCTGGAAGAACAGGGTTGAGGAAGAATCCCAACTATGGGTTGACGATTGGACAATGAGACTCCAGTTGCTTCTGTTAAATAAGCAAGAAAATATATACAGACTGACATGATAGGGAAAGCAATACTGGACATAAAACACAGTGTGTCTTTCACCTTGTCTAATGGCAGTATTTTATCATTACATTAGGATCAGTCAAAAGACTTCTTAGGAGTAAATGCATTGTCCGATCAATTATATTACATGCCGGTCCTTTTTTTCTGTTTGGCAAGCAATTTGGACCTGTGAGGGCATTATGCTTTTATCTATATGTGCAAGGTGTCATGCATCAGAGATTACCTTAATTTTGACAACCCAAGCAGTCACAAATATAATAGAAATTAAAAGGACTTCAAAAAGTAATCACCAGCAAGAAAATCTGAAGATAGTCGATAAGGCAATCGCCTAAGCTCTCCACTGTCTGGATCATACTTCAGGACAGACATCAATCCATTTTCATCACCAACATACCTAGAACACACAGTTAAAGGTCAATCTCCATGGTGGCACATTGCACTATACAATCCAAATCAACTTTTATATTATTGTCATACATAAACGACGAGCCACTGATTACAGAAAAAGCAGTTACATTGGAGTCCCACTGTAAACTACATGCTATTGACCTTCTCTCTAGACTCCAAACCTGCAAAAAGAAATACAGAGAATTAAGATATTCACATCAATATTGCAACAGTACCGAGAGAAACTCAGGCACTGTAGTTTCTCTTACACTAAAGCAAATAATACTTTGGTTTAAAAAGACTTGCCCGAAATGAAAGAACTAATTTGGTTGTTTACTCTAAACCATGCATAGAGTTAAGAGAATGATGTTGCAATTATTTAACAATAAAATGATGCTGGGATCTGAATAGTAATGAGTGAGAATGTAGAGAATTTAATTGCTAAATATTACTGGAATTCTGAGGAGACCCAATACACTGAGTTGTGATTCCAGATAACCAGACATCAGAAGCAATTTTTTTCAGTGACCAATAATGTAAGATCAAGATAAATATCATACCTGAATATCATTGTCATTTGTAATGCTAACTATGAAACCTTGATTCTGCAAAAACTGCAAAAGACAAGTAGAAATATTAAATTTCTGGCATATTAACAGTACAACTGAAGAGAGGACATACAACAAGATCACTAAGTATGCAGGATGGGTTACCAATAGAAAATGACATTCAATCAGCATTGTAAAATTAGAGACAAAAAACTCCAAATAACAGAAACTGTTTGGTTTAGTGAATAATGATTATTATAAAATCCGGAGAAGGGAATTATTCAAGTGTGCAAGAGCTAACAGTGAAAAAAGTGAACAGGGCTATTTGAACTAATTAACAGCAGGTTTGGTCCTTCATACTGTGTGAGATTTTAAAACCAATTAATGGAGCAAACTTTACTGGAAAAGAAAAATATTGATCTAGTAAGTTAAGAAGATCATATATGTTCTTGGGCCTTTTTTGTATCACATTATAGTTTATGACTGCCAATCATTAGGCAATCTCAATCACCCTTTGATGATTATATTTTTCCAGTAGCACATCCTATTAAGTACAGCATAGATACAGTTAAGTTTCTTGGTCAGAAAATTATACGAAATTAGGCTTCACAAAAGTCCAACACAAAGGCCATTCCTAAGTGCCGGGATGTCCAATAGACAGATAAAACAAGTTTAAATCCAATCTTTTAGGGTCAGACAAAGTCATGAAACTGACCTCTAAGTATTTCAAAGGCAACAGCTTCGGAGAAATCAGAAGTCCTTCAATATTATCACCGCCAATAACCTTAATCCTACCGTCCCTGCAAACAAGTACATACAAAGAATCAGGCGAAGAAGGCAGAAGGTACGTCGATGATTGCTGGTGCAGCAGGAAAACCAATTAGTGGTCAACATATGACAAATGCTTGATAATGTACCATCTACTCTTCACAGTAATAAACTGTGACGAAGAATGTATTCCACATTCAGTTCATTAATCATGATGAATCAGTTTCAGTCTAGCTACAATAAGTAAACAGCTAAGTCAACCTAAAATATGGCGAAAACGCAATCAGAATCTTAACCATATGCCCAAAATTCTACGAGAATTTTAATGCAGCTTCACGATAACCAGATACCACACTTGCCTATGCATACATCAAATGACTAGTTCATACCGCCAAAACACAGTGAGTGCACACGTGGCAGATGCGCGCATTGAACTCAATTTCACGTGGAATCTACTTCACTTAGCTACTGAATTTACAACATTTTCTAGCGCACAGGAAAAACTGAATAAGAGCATTGATAACTGATCACGAAAAGCAGGCGCAAACTTACAATGTGCCAACCGCCAGTAGGCGCTGAATCGGATCAAAAGCGAGCATCGACGCCGTAGACGGAATTCCGTAGTGCACATCAATCCGGAAATTCAAGTCATCCGGCGACAGCGAACTCTTCTCATGCCGCTGAATCACACACACACACACACACACACACAATTCGAGTTCGATCAAATTGAGAGAAGTTAAAGTCAAAGCAAAATTTCATCATTTCTTCACCTGATGACGATGAACGGCTTTCTGAAACAAGCGTTTCGTGAACATGGCGATGTGGAAATTATCGCCGTTGGGAGAAAAAATCGAATGCTAGAAGTAGAAGGAGAGCTGAATTCGAAGTGAAGTTTGAGAGTGGAGTTTATGGGGTTTTTGTGGAAAGATCATAAAACATGGGATTTTCTTCTCGGTTTTTACGCTACAAATGCGCCGGGATGAATCGCGGGGCCCACTCGATTGAAGACCATTAAGGGTAAGCACCTGCAAAAACGGGCCGGGCCGTATGCTAACGGGCCAACAACGTAACTTTACCGTTTTGTTTAAATTTTTAAAATTTTGGAAATTGCCTGATTTATGGGATTTACAAAAACTACAATTTTGGGGATTTTAGTAACTAAAGTTGAACCAACTTTCTAAATAGTCCTACTCAAAATACTACCCTCGGAATTCTTTGCATTGGCACATCACTTTATGCACTTTTGTTAAGAAATTTTTTATTAAGAGAGTGATCTCATCTCATTTAGCACTAATTCATTCCCCTTTTTGTATTTTTTGTACTTTATGAATCATCATTTTGTACTTTTTGCATTTTTTTCATTCCCTAATTTATTCTATTTTTTGAATGTGTCAATACAAATAACTCATCTATTTATGTAAAACTAGTACGCTCACCCGCGCAATGTGCGACGATTATCAAACTAATTGATTTTTTAAGTATATCACTATTTGAGGTAAATTATAAGTAATTGTAAGAATATAATTGTTGTTATATATTTTGAAATACTCTTGTATATGTGTAATTTGTTATAACTGTACCAACTTTTCTATCTTGATATTGCAATGTATAATTCGTTGTACGGAACTATATTTTCAAATGGTTATGCGAATCTATTGATTTATACATAATTACTTTAATCTGTACAAATGCAAATATAGTTAGGAAGGCCAACCACAACGGAAGGAGGTTCGAGCCGTCCGACCCAAAGTAAAGGGATAGGAAATTTCTTATAAAAACTTAGCAAGATGATGGGCTAGCGTATTATCCTTACAACAAACATGCTTGTTAGTAAAGATGTTACTTGACCGTAACAAACGACGACAATTCTGAATGATCGCACCACACTATATATGCAGG
Organism: Salvia sclarea; assembly: GCA_036873715.1. Lineage (NCBI taxonomy): Eukaryota > Viridiplantae > Streptophyta > Magnoliopsida > Lamiales > Lamiaceae > Salvia > Salvia sclarea. The sequence continues at coordinate 7,554 of JAYJMF010384517.1, read as the reverse complement.
TATTTGGCTGATTTTATAAACTTCTTGTAACAACTTATAATTTTATTTTCCACACATAATTATATGCATTTCTTTTCCTTCGCGCGAGTCAGCGCTACATCTGCCTCTATCTATCTCCATCAAATTTGATGTTGATTTTTCTTCGTTTGAAATAACATAAAATTTGGATTTGGGAAAGACTCATTTTCTCTAGGGAAATTTCGAAGAAGAGTTGTGTTATGTGAATCATAAATTGTTTCGTTTTTCCATATTCATGTTGCCATCTAAAGATTATTTGTGATCAGCTTCTACGAATTTTCATTTTTGTTTTCATCAAATGAACATTGTTCCTTAATTATTGTATTTATTTGTAAATATAAGTAGAAAAGATGGTGGACTTGGTGTTGTGGCCTCCTACATTTAACTCGAGTAGCCACTGTAGCAAAATTTCAGAAACCCAACATCCCCTCACAAAGCTACAAAGACATGCAATTAATTTTCCAGTGACCAATTATTTGTTGCTCTTATTCTAAGCCATGAGTCGAGCGAAGGGAGAGCCGAAGGCGAATCCAGAGCAAGCTCAAAGACAAAATTGTTGCCGATCTCATTATGTATATTAATTGAACCGGCCTAACGTAAATGTGCCTCTTTTTTAGTAGTCGAGTGACAAATACTATACTCACTTCCGAGGGAGATAAACACATTTGTGAAGAAGGTTGCCTCATAAATGGGAGACACACTCGACTAGCACTCCAAATAAAAGCCTTTACTTAAGGTTGTAGCAAGAATTGTATGTCAGGCTATATGCGAATATGTTCATTTCTTCGAGGCCATCAAAATCCAACCTTTGATTTCACAAATCAAGCACTGGAACGATAAGAATCAATTTGAAATTGGAAGTTTGACTAGTCGGCCAAAGTTGAGGGTGATTACAATTGCAACAAATAAAATGGTCTGACTTTATAATTAACTAAAAAGAAATGGTCCTATTCTTTATTTTTGCGCTAAAAATTAAAAATTTAAATACAATGAATTAAATATATAATATACAACAATTCATAACTTAAATATCAAATGGGGATGTAGCTCAGATGGTAGAGCGCTCGCTTAGCATGCGAGAGGTACGGGGATCGATACCCCGCATCTCCATCTTTTTATTTTCGTTATTTTTTAAACTTTATCCTTATCAAATTTATTTAAATACATATATTATCTGCTACTCCAATAACATTTAGGCTAGATGTCTGCCAGCACAATTCAATACATCAATCGATCTACACAATCTCACTAAATTCATTGGGCTTCTCCAAATTTCCTACAGCCAACCTATCCGAAAACTAAGCTCGTCCATCGAGTGGAACTAATCGGACTAATTTTGCCAACTCTACTTGGTGTGTTCCTGGGTAAAAAATAAGGAGTAAAAATTAGTCATTTGATTAGGATATAGAAAAGAAAACAGTAATTTGATTGGGGATCTGTTGCACCAAATGTCAACTTCATAACCCTCCTGTTTGGCGAGGTCGTGCTCATGCCACGTACTAGTACTATCACCTAATCTATGATCTATAATTTCTTATCTTTCTATTTTATCCAATTCAAATTCTATTGTGGAATGATGATAGATATTTTTACTAAAGCTATTCTTAGTAGACGTCAGAGTCTACCTGAAGTGGTCTAATTTGCTTAGTATTGTTAGGTATAATGAAATGATTTTGCCACATTTCAATTTACATAATTAATATATTGAACACTTCATATAATTAGTGAAATGCAAAATAAAACACCACATTACCAAACCTATACAGATCAAAACCATTATTATATTTTTTTAAATGGTTTAACGTCGGATGAGTGTTCTCAAAGCCAAATATATATCTCAAGTTCGATAGCATTTTTTATGTCGAATCTGTCACACCTGATTTTCTAAGTATGATTTACTGAAGGAAGATTTATATCCAATGCATAACTTGATATAGCGGTGGTGATTATTTTCCCTCCTCGTTGAAAAATAGAAAAATAAATAAAATAAGAAACATTTAGCCTTATCGTTGATGTGTACGACACCATGTGCGGGGCCATGAACACCTGCAAACCCATTGCCCTTTACCTATCTTCAACTAAAATGGCATAACCGAATATTCTAAGGTTTCATCATTATAGTGTAAGATAGCATTAATTACATCACCATAATCCTTAATTAATGCCAAACCTCAACCATAGAAAGACCATTGATTTAGGAAAACTAGATAGTGGAAAAGGTTTGAAAAAAAAACAAATACCAATTATCGACCAACCCTCATTATGTCTTCTTTCCCTTTTTTTATCCCAAATAAGCACCATAACTTTTTCTTTTTTATTCTTTTTGAAAAGGTCAGACCCCTGACGTCGCTAGTTATCAACATTTTCTTCGGTATAATTATGATTTCGTAACTTGTTTTCTTTTAAATATATATTTATTTTTCGAATAAGTGGTTTTTTTTTTAATTACATAATAAATGGGTATAATTAGTGTTAAGTCAACTTGAGAGAGTCAGCTCTAGTTCGAGAATTGGGTCAATGATAACTAGGTGGGCCCCCGACAAGGGTCCGACAATGAGAAGACCTGTCTGAATTCGGGCCCAATTAAGGCCCGCGATAAACTAGGCGGTTTGGAAGTCTTTACTTCCATTTCTACCTTTTACGCTCCTGTAATAATAAAGTTTATCCCCTACCCTTTCCTAAACAAAAATGTAAATAAATAAATTAAATTAAAATCTTATCTTTTACATGTGTTTTTCTTTTTATATGCTGAAATTAATATTATTTACTTAAACCTTTTTTTCTTTTTGCTCTCACTGCCTCTCGCGTCACGGCGGCAGAACCAGATAATGCATAGCATTATGATTAATTGATGCATTAACATGGTGTGGAATGTGTCTAATCACCAATCTAAACCCTTTATCATCTAATATGATGCAATGAGTTTCCTCCACTACACAAATATATGACACTTTAATTATCTAAAATGATAATCTATTTTATATTGGGTGTTTTTGCACTTCCATATATATGTTTCACCCACACATTATAATTTTTATGTCTTCACTAGTCACACACACATATAGGGAGGGAATCTGGCATACATCATCCTCCTTCTAGAAATTAGAAATTAATTTAATTAAGTATCAAAATCACTATTTTATGTGTTAGAAAACAATTAAAATATTATTTAATATGTAGAAAAACATAGTGTAGAGAAAACATTATCTTAGGAGTAAGAATACACATGCATTTCATCAAAAAATAAATCTTGACCATCTGTTATTTATATCAACGAAATAGATTGATTTTTAGTTTCTAGAATGGGGAGACTTTCTGTTTGGTCTTTCTCCCTACGTGTGTGAGAGAGAGAGAAGAGAGAGAGAGAGAGAGAGAGAGAGAGAGAGAGAGAGATTTTTTGTGTGATGTGTATAATATAATGTCATAAAACTTAATTATTGGGCGAAGTGGAAAAGGTATATAGATGGTGGAGTTCCAAGTGTCCTTGTATGAGAATTTGTGTTATTTCTCAGCACCTCCAATCATTTTGCCTTCTGCATTATTATTCCTACTATTCACATTCTCATTTTTGAAAGTAAATTTTATTCGGACACGTGGCGAGTGTATGAAGATTGATGAAAGCCCAGGCTCGAATATTGTCCAATTTTCTAACACTTGCCCACTATATATGCAAGTATCTAAGGATTATTGTCATATAGCAAATGCTGGTTGCAGTTTATATCCGTTCGTCTCAGAAGAAAATTCGTGCTTCACTTTTCTAATAATGACCTTACATTACATATGTAATGTCATCATGTTATGTTACATATATAAATTTTGATATATATATTCATATATATGTTTGTGTGTGTGTGTACATCCTGCAAACACATAGAGACACAGCCCCACACAAGTTTAAGAATAAGACTTTTCAGAAAAAAAGTTGTTGATATAAACATTGCATCTTCGAGAAGAAACAAAAGAAAAAAGAACAAACCAATATTGCTAATTCGAAGATAAAAAGGCAAAAAAGAAGAAAATGAAAAAATTTGCGGTTTTGATTCATTAGATGAAGGTGAGCGTGTGAGTCATAAATTGATTCCGTGAAAGATTGTCTTCATATTTGATTTCTACATGTCGGTCTATAATTAGTTGCCTAGTTCCATTTTTTCGTTTTTGTGAAAATATCACCAATATGTAAGCATCCAATAACATTATCCAAAAAAAAAATATTGTAGGAGAAAAAGATATTCAAAAATAGGTTGTTCGTTTCTTCAATATCTCAACACATGGAATTCAATCTTTCTTAAAAAAGGAGAAAAGCTCACTTGAATCATGAGTGGTGTAACATGCCTTAGTAAATCTTGGCATTACCTTCACATGCTTAGGTTTATATTTGGCCTCGAAACACAACAGCTATCCATTATTTCATATCATGTCTCAATAACAACCGCAAAAGAAAAGGCAAATTCTTGAAAAAAACATTTTCTTTTCCAAGTGTTACAAGTGGCAGGTTACGTCATGTACATTAAGGAAGTTGTACATGTTTAAAAGTGGCGTGACCTACTAGATTTGAGAATTGAGATATGGAGACAAAATAATTACCCTTTAGAACGAGTCACTTTTTAGTGGGCAATCCAAAAAGGAAAATAAGCGTCATTTATTGAGACGAATGAAGTATGTATTAAATATAACAAAGTATATGATGGTGGGATATATTATATACACATGCACTTAAACGGGTGTCTGAACGGTTCTCAATCCTTAGATTACCCGAAATCAAATATTCGAGGCCTGTTCCGATACCTAAAATCCGAAATTTTGGTCTTTGAGTTGGTATTCGGTAGGAGATGCACGTAGAAATATAATATTGATATCTTGTACTACTATTTAGTGCGAAAATTGGCCTAATAGTGAATTAGATTTATATTTTTTTCATTTCAAGAGTAGGCCTAATTTTGTAGACTTTGATGTGCTGTCATCCTATGCCTTCGCTTGATAACACAAATCTACCCCAAAGTTGACTATAGTTCAACTTTTTTCTATTTAAATAATTTTTGACTCAATTAGTCTGATAGTATTTGATAATTCTAGCACTAAGTTGAAGATGCAATTGTCAATTTTCGCACTAAATAGTACAAGATATAAAGAGTGGATGTGAATGGGTCATTTCGTGTCTAAATTGAACAAATTGAAGCCTGCCACAGAGGTAAACATGTAATGTGCGACTGTGTATACAATTAATGGGATATACTATTTCTGATATTCTATGTGATAGGCTAGGTCCAATGATTAATGTGATTAATATACTTATGACTATCATCTTTAAGCATTAGTCCTAAAACAAATTTAATTTCATATTTGCAGTGTGGAAGGTAGACTTTTATAGTCATAAAAGGCTAATATTTTATTAAGGGTTTCCATTAATGAAGTGTTATGATGTTAATGATGACATGCGGTTTAATAATTACCTTGAAGATTAATTAGTAACCGACAATATGATATAGTGTAAAAAGAATGTTTCACGAGTCTACCTTTTTACATTTTTAATTTATAAGAACTTTTTATATTTATTTATTGGTAGAGGTGTTAGCGTTCGTGTTTAAGTATTACTTTCCCGTGCTACGAAACATGTTACATTTCTTTTCCGTATGAAATTTGAAAAATTAGTGTTTAGTGTTGTAAGTGCGTAGACAATAAAGTAAAAAAAGTGATAAGGGTGTGAAATGGGGGAATAATAAGGGGTGCAATTGGTTGAGATAATTATACTTAATTTTCTTAATTTTTTCAATTTTAACCCCAAATAGAAACGTAACAAATTTCGTGGGACGTACTAAAAAGGAAAGCGTAACAAATTTCGTGGGGCGGAATGAGTATTATCTATTTTGAACTTCGGTTTAAGATCAATGAAATAATTATAATTTAAATATCATATTTTAGAATGTGTTATATATATTAAATTAGACTAAAACTTTAAAATATTTCAATAATGTCTTAGCCTTTTCGATTTGTAGCAACTTCGTCCCCTTGTATTATTTTTGCACACATCAGAAGAGTTGAGATTACATATTGAATTCAAAATCGATTCAGGATTTCTTGAAACACATTATCAAGTTATCCTTCCGAATTGTCAATTTTATTGTCGGTTGTCGAAATTTGTCCTATTCAATTATCCTGTCGACGGATATCCGACGACATAAGTCACAACAAGAGAAGAACAATCCTTACGACGTACTTTAAAACTCCTCGCAATTAATATTAAGTGTTAAATCTCAACTCCAAAATTATGATTTTTTTTAGAAAGAATGAATTTACTAGCTAGATATTAATTGGAAGATTTGGATGTTATAAGAACACTTTAAAGATTTGAAAAATTGAATTAAAATTGCAACAAAATTAAGCAGTAAATATCTCTAGAAATTTTGAAGTCAATGGAGCATAAATTAATGTTCGTTTAAAAGAATTCATAGTCATGCATTATCTTATTTTTTGAGTTATATATCATGTAACACATTTTAATTATCATGAAATGACATTTACCCGAGTTTGGCGGATGTTGAAATTATTTGATTGGACCAACTTTTCAATACCTAGTAGGCCGGCTACGAAGGGAAACATTAATTTTGATTACATTTTGGTGTACTTATTTTTCTCAAAAAATAAAAGTAAAGAATAAAGTTCGTCTAAAGTTTAAACTACGTTCATCTTGACCCGAAACCTAATTAAAGTATTTATACTAATAACTAATAAGTAGTGTATAATTAAGAGCAAAATTCTACAATAACACGGTTCCGTTGCCGTATAGAATATAAGTAATCAATTTAACTCGGACTCGGCGCTTTATAGATAAAATTGCAAGTTTGACGAAATAATATTAGAAGAAAAACAACTATAATATTATAATCACATAATTATCTAATCGCGTTCGACACACTTTCTTTCTTAATTCCACAAAAAAAGTTGGTACTTCATTAATTTAAAATAGTATTGTCACTCTCTGAATTAATTGTTTTGTGGGGTGGGGGTTCAATAGCAAATAATATACTAATAAAGAATGTGAAAATTAAATATAGATGCATTTAATTTGTTGTTTTAGGTATTGTCTTGATTCAACTGTTTGGGGAAATAAATATCACATTTGGTGATGATATGTCCATGTGCCTCCTCAGATAATAGTCTTGTTGATGGCCCATCAACATACATACTCACCAATCCCACCTTCTGCAGATTAAACTCATATTACACATGTCATTTTCATACACTATATATATCCCATATTTTATTTTATGTATTCATTGTTTTCCTTTCTTATTCCTAAATTGTAGGAGCATCAAACTCTACCAATTTGTTTTCATACTATAAGGGACGGCTGGTATGTAGGAATGGAATGAGCATTCCTGCGCCCATTCTCATTCCTGCGGCTGGTAAGATTTTCACAGTAGGAATCACCATTCCCGTAGGAATGGTGATACCCATGAATATGGGTTTAGCCATTCCTCCCAACCCCCATGGGATTAGCTATTCCCATGAACATGAGATTAACTTTATTTTAATTTT
>JAYJMF010384199.1:0-25620 GCA_036873715.1 Salvia sclarea | reverse complement strand
TCAACAAACTAGAAATATGCACGCACTATGCACATGCATATGTATAGTGCGTGCATATTGCATGCACTATGCATATGCATAGTGCGTGCATATTTATAGTTTATTGAATTTTTTTTTTATCAACTCTTACCATTAAAAATAAATTATGGCTTAAATAAAATAATGATTTTGATGGAATTTTTTTTATGACTCTAGCTGTATTAGGTTGAATACAAATAAAAATAAAAACAAATGAATACCGATATAGTATTCATTACGTCAAGTCTTGTGGTTGTGGAATTCACGCACTAAAAGAGAATGTCCCTAAAAGTCTAACAAACTAGAAATATGCACACAATATAGTATTCATTTGTTTTTATTTTTATTTGTATTCAACCTAATACATTCAGAGTCATATATTTTTATGTCAAATTCATTATTTTATTTAAATTATAATTTATTTATGATGGGAAGAGTGGATAAAAAAAGTCCAATAAACTAGAAATATGCACGCACTATGCACGTGCATAGTGCGTGCATATTTCTAGTTTGTTGGACTTTTACGGACATTCTCTTTTAGTACATAAATTCCTCATCCACAACACCCAACACAATAAATTGTGTTAAGTGCAAAGCATAAACCATGTAATCCACGGTCCGGGAAGATATGAATTTTGATGACAAATTAATACAAACAAATGCATGGTGGGAGTTGGCATCACCTAGGGGAATGGGAAGTAAATTCTCAAACGAATGCACAACACAGTAATTATTAACAAGAATTTATTCTGGGGAGGTGTACGCTTAAGCTCCCTTATGGTTGCCCGATCTGAACCATTATAGTCACCAGCGAAAAATCATTGAAGCAGTTAGCAGCACTTGAAGCCTGCATAAAGCTCCACCAAGTAGGCGCATTGACGAACAACTTTGTCCCGGATATTGTGGAGGAAGAAAAAGCAGAGCCTCGAGAATTTGGTATGTTTAAGTTTGATCTCTTTTGTTATGACATGAATGTAGTTTTAAACACTGAATTAATGTGCAGGCTATGGAGTGTACAAACATTAGCAGACTATATGTTCTCCGGTAGAGTTGATTGGCACTCGTAACAAGGAGTCGAGCACATTGTATCACTATTATTTGATCAATCTAAAGTCAAATTTTCAGCATCATGAAAAGCTTCAGGGTATTATCCTGGCTGTTGAGAAAATGCTCCATCGTGACATCGAAGAATATTATTTTGACTTGAATGTCGATGGGAGAAAAATGTCCGTGAAGGTGAAACTTGTTAGAGAGATGACACTAAGTCCCGAGCAGGTACAACTAAGTTTAATTGATATATAGCTAAGAAATATGTTTGTATTGTTTAAATGTGTAACGAAGCTTTGCTTGCACGTCGCCCTCTATCAGGGATTCCAAGTTAAAGTGTTGAATATACTTCTTGAGATAAGCTTAGACGAGCTTCGTGATGGGGAATGCTTGACATTCAGTTACCTTCTTATCCCTACTTTGGGCTCGTGTGAGGATTTGTATATCGATTGGGAATGCATTAGTTCAGTTTTTCACCCACAGAACGCTTCCCATGTCGATCATACAAAATGTTTCCCTATGGATGCATTAATATTAGCTTCTACGTTTAATTTTTTCTCGTTTCTTCCACGTGTGATGCACCAGATTGAGTCCTCGCTTTTGGTTGCCAACCTTCTAAGCTTACAAGGGGGTGGCATGGAAGATATTAAGCTTCTTGTTATCAAGGTATGAATTGAATTGCTTATCTTTGTTTTACGATTCATTTATTTTGTTGTCTCCTTGTTTGGTTTCTTAACATATATATGCAAAGTTGGCTTTGTAAGCTAATTAATTTAATTGTTACTATCCATCAGGTGTTGGTAGATATCACCACTGAGGAATGCCAATAAGAGCATAATTTGGAAACTCTTGGAAATTCAGCATCTCTTCAAATCATACCAAAGTCGGCACGAGGGCTACCTCAGTCTTAGACGACAGTGAATGGTTTGCAACGTGGCGTTGTGGAAGCTTGGATGTGACCGCAAGATTCCGGTGTATTTCTATCTCATATACATGTTGTTAGGTTTGGGATAGTCTTTTTTCTTAAGGAGTTGAGTTTTGCAGGGCTTCATAAGGAGCAAGTCATTCGATCCGAAGACTTGGATGATACCTGGTGCCGCCTATGATTTGAGAGAAGAGGAGATAGGCGGATCGAAGAAGATGTACAACGGAGAACAAAAACATAGTTGATGTCTTGAAGTCATAATTAGCGCGTTTCTAAATGCTGCTTGTGAGGCAACAACTGTATCCTTCATGGTGTGGCTTGGAGTGGAAGTTAACATGGCGCCCGTGCCATACACGAGGACGTTTGCTACCAGTCCCGGGATACATGTCAACGTCGACCACGTAGAGTGTCTTCTGCCCTACAAATTAAGAGACGCTTCTCTCCTCGTTGAAGTGCTCACCCATGGTTCGTATATGCGGCTCGGAATCCCGGGCTGCTATAAAATATGTCCTCTGTTTATCAATAGCTAGTTTCTATGCATATTAGTTGTTTGATGTTCATTTATTAGAAAATGAAAGTTACTATTAGTGTTTTGGACGTGGTGGGTGATTTTAGTGAAGTGGTTTGTTAGAAATGGAAGTGATTATTAGTGTTTTGGATGTGGGGTGATTTTAGTGAAGTGGTGTAGATAAAAACATGTGAGTATATTTTGTGTGTGTAGTTTGTAAAAAATACGTAGCTCGTTTACAAAATACTTAGTCGAACTAAGCTTCTCTAGATTCTTAAAATGGAAGTGATTATTGGTGTTTTTTGGATGTGGTGAGTGATTGTAGTGAAGTGGTGTAGATGAATAATGTGAATATATTTTGTGTGTGTAGTGTGTAGAAATTTGTAGCTCGTTTACAAAATACTTAGCCGAACTAAGCTTCTCTAGATTCTAAAAATGGAAGTTATTATTGGTGTTTTTTGGATGTGGTGAGTGATTTTAGTGAAGTGGTCTAGATGAAAAAATGTGAGTATATTTTGTGTGTGTAGTGTGTAAAATATGTAGCTTTTTTACAAAATACTTAGTTTAATTAAGCTTCTATAGATTTTGTGTGAAATACGTAACTTCTTTTAATTACCTAGAAATTTCTAAATAATCGCATCACTTATCGATATCGTTGTTGCCCAGAGGCTCGAGTATCTCGGGGACGCCGTACTGGATTACCTGATCACGTTGCACTTTTATCACAATCATTCGGTCTCTCGCCAAGTTAAGGTCAGCATATGTGAAACAATTGCTACACTCTATCGGCCATCAGGGTCGGGTTGCATAAGGAAATCCTTCATCTCTCGCCATATCTTCGCCGACATATAGATGAGGCTGTCAGCAAGGCAAGAGATCTAGTTGTGACTCACGGTTGGAAATCGTCGACGACTTTTCCGGCTTCCCAAGGTAGCTTATTGTTTATGAATGTGTTTTCAATTTTTATCATTGTTTGTGTATATTATATGGTGATGATTGATAGACAAGGTAATTATGCTAATAATCTTTTCCTTATTATCTTTCCATATGTCTAGGAAAGTTTGTTATTCAGTATTTTTTTTATACTGATTGAGTGAAATGCAGGTTCTTGGAGATATGATCGAGTCTGTTGCAGGATCCATCTATGACGACTCCGGGTATAACTATGAGACGGTTTTCTGGTACATGAAGTCTTTGTTCGGTCCGTTGGTGACGCTTGAGATGTTGACGATCCACCCGAAATGTGAGCTAAATCAAGTGTGCCAAAACGAAAACTACACGATGCACGACGTCGTAGTTTCTAGGCACGAGGACGGGTGAGTATATATTGAAATGAATGTCGTGTGTTGATATATATTGAGTGTGGTAACTTGTATAATGATGGATAAATGCAACCCACTGATGGTTAACTTGGGCGATGAGCGCCGGGACGAGTGATGATGGTTAAGGAGTCAAGAGGATTTATAGAGTCGTTATACCAAGATCAAAGTTTTAGAGTCAAGAGTCAATAAAAGCTTATGCTTATTTAAATTTCGTTTTGAGTATTTAAACTTTGTTAGTTATTTCTGTCATTTGGGACTTTTTCCTTTTGATTTTAATAAATGCATGATGACATGTCTTAAGTCACGTATAAAACATTAGTGACGTGCCATTTTATAATTATAGAAAATTAAGGCGTCACTATAGAAATGTAGAATGTCAAAACTTCTGAAACCATTTTCTTAATTCGAATTGTTTTGTGGAAATAACAAACCTTGAATAAAATAATATTTTCATTTTTTTGGGCATATAAACCGGAAGGAAAATGGTTGTGAATAGACTTACATTTCTTTCTCATAAGCATATAAACAGGAGTACATTTTATTATAGAGGCTACATACATTTATAATATAGATCAATATATATTAAAGCACAACCACACGTATGATTTTTTTCACTATCCTAAGTGACTTTTTTTTCAATTGTCATTATTATGTAATTATCAAGAAAATACGGCCTAAAGTAGTATAGGTAAATTCCACAGAGAAGGGGTATGCACAGCACTCCCCCTTCGTTGCCCGACACGTGTCCCCACTTTATATTTATATTTTTCATTTTTTTAATCAGTTTATAAATCTGACCATGGTTAATTAATGGGGCCCAACTGCCGAGTTGAGGTGATTTCACTCTCCCACCAGCCGAGTTCATTTATTCCGCTTTTTTTTCAATCGCCCAAATAAGCGCGCCACAACTTACATTTCAAATTAGTGGGGTCCCATTTTACATTAAAATATGCGAAACTTCCAGGTTAAGCTTTGTGGGTTTAAAAAATCCTAATTTGTAAATTGACTAAACTGTAAATATATATGTTAATTTCGTGAAATTTTTTGGAGAATAAATTGTAAGTTGACTAAATTGAATAATATTATATTATTAAATAAATTAATATAACTCTATCCTAAAATCAAATATTTGCGGCTTCATCTTTCTTGTTCAGAAATAGTAATTAACCCAGATAAATTCGACTCTAAACACTACGGCTTCGTCGTCGTTGACGACTTCTCCGATTGCAGCTTACCGAGGGCGTCGCCGCGCTTTCCTCTGTAGCCGAGGAAATACCCGCAAAGGTAAGCAGGTTCGACATCAATTTCATTCTTATCTTAACGTAGAAGAAGGGTTTCGGTTTGTAATAGGGCTGAGGAGGTTTTTCTTACAGAGATAGAAGAAATTAGTATAAATTTTTGGATGATATTTTGTTGTACTTTTGTATATTCTTAGAGGCTTTCGGTTGGGTGAATTTTGGTTTCGTTTTTTTTTTAATTTTTTCAGACGCATATTTTTATTTTTTGAGAGGCTTTGGACTTTCGGTTTTGCATTTTTTGGGTGATATTATGTTGTATTTTTTATTTTTGGGAGATAGAATAAATTAGTATAAATTTTTTGAGAAGCTTTTGGTTTGGGTGATTTTTGAAGTAACGAAGAGGGACTTGCCCCTACATTAATTGAACTTTTGAATTTTTGAGAAGGGAAGCTATGAAATCCATATAATTTATCTGTAAAATCAAAAGGTAGTTGTAGTTGACTTTGTGTAATTAATGCATTTAATGTGGAGTTTAAATCAAGTGCTAGGGTTTACATGAATGTTCATTATTGTTTATAATTTATGGCTCTGGAGGTTTATTTTGGATTTTATTTGCTTTATTAGAAGATGCTTATGGGGTGATATGTTAATTTTTATGTTGTAATTATCCCAATTTATGTAGTCTTACCCTCGACTCGTATTTCCACATGCAGATTTGGTTGAACTCATGTGGCTTACTTAGGATTATTTGATGGAGTATGATATGAATATACCGTTTGATCATTTTTAGCATCAATTTCCATATGAATTAGACAACACATCAACAAATAAGCCACATGACTCGCGCGATGTTGGTGGGCAGCCTAATGATGCAGTTAACAACGAAGATGTGGCAGATTTGGCAGGTTAGAATGCACTCGGCCATGAGAACACAATTAACAATGAAGATGTGGCAGATGAGAACGCACCTAGTGATGAAGATGAAGATGTGGCGGATGAGAACGCACCTGGTGATGAAGATTTTTCAGATGAGGACGCAGTTAGTGATGAAGCCATGATAAAGACTTTTGAGGAGAAGTTATCCCCCGGTTCCAAAATTGAAGGCTTGGATAAAGTGTATTGTCTTTATGCGGAGTACGGCCGATTAATGGGTTTTAGCATGAAGAAAGCCACCCAGAAGTATTACAACAAGCGCAGTGAGATTCGGCTGAAAAATTATTTTTGTTCATGTCATGGTAAGACCAACTCGAAACAAACCACTGAAAGGCTACGTGAATATGGGAAGTAGGATTACCGATCTGGGTGTAAAGCCAGACTAACCATTGTTAAGGTTGTTGATGGTAGTTGGCAGGTGTCAAACTTCCAGAAGGAACATAATCATGAATTGGTTGATAAGGATCATACTTATATGTTGCGTTCATCCAGACGTATGAGTCATGCAACGAAAGCCATCCTGGGCTCGCCGCTTCTTGGAGAAACAATCTGACGGTCCTAGAAATTGTGGTTTTGTGAGGAGAGATGCATATCACCACATGGATGCTGTGAGGCGAAAGTCGAAAATGGAAGATGTCGACTCCAAAACACTCATTCAACACTTTATTGAGTTGTCAAACAAAGAAATTTTCTTTTTTTGGAAGATCCAGACATATGAGAATGGCGTTTGATGAACCTATTCTATAGGGATTCTCGATGTTTAGTCGATTATTAGTATTTTGGATATGTCATCACAGTTGATACTACATACAAGACAAATAAATACGGGTTGATGTGTGCTCCTTTTGTTGGAGTGAATCATCACATGCATAGCTGCCTCTTCGGACTAGTTTTTCTGTCAGACGAGACTACCGCCACGTTTGAATGGATGTTCTCAGCTTTCCTTGAGTCTATGAATGGGAAAGAGCCTACCATCATATTCGCCAATCAGTGCAAAGCTCTAATGAATGCAATTAACTCCCAATTCAAAACAGCCAGCAACCGTTTGTGCCAATGGCACATAAATCGAAATGCTCTTTCGCATTTTGGGAGGTTGAATCAGGATGCCCAGTTCAAAGATACTTGGTTTCACTGCATGAAAAAATGCGAGAGTATGGACAATTCGAGGATACGTGGGCCAGGATGATCGCTCAGTACAACTTGAAAGATAATCGATGGTTCAAGAACATGTACAACCTGCACAAGAGATGGGCCACCGTATTCACTTGTGATAAATTTTGTGCCGGGCTACACGCAACCTCTCGAAGCTAGAACATTAACAAAGTGATGAAGGAAATAACATCTGCCGAAATACGAACAAGTCCAAAAGGATTGGCGAAGATTCGAAGGAGAACACGACACTGCAGGTTTGGGTGTCCTGGGTTTATTGGTGGAAAACAATCCTTTGTTGAAGCACGCGGCGGAATTCTTCACACGTAATGTTTTCTTGTCCTATGAGTATGAGGGCACACACTCCATAAATCAAGAGATTATACGTAGTACTGTCGTTGGAGAAGGTGCGAACAAGTTCGAACACATTGTGATGTGTAGCTCAGGGCGTGGTCTTTCTAGATGTGTGATTTATGATGGTACCAAAAATGAGGTCTCTTGCTCCTGTGCTTTGTGGGAAACTGGAACAAAAATTGGAAATAATCAAAATGTCTTTCGCTTGAAGGAGTTCGTCTACTGTTCCGGGCACCGGTCGGTCCACCATTTTCTCCATTTCCCAATTTGGTTCCCGAACAAACTTCATAGACACTGCCGAGTTGGAATAAAACCTCACAAACGAAGACTCCCATCTTCAATGCTGTTGTCACCTTCGCCTCCCTATCGCCTTTTTACTTGCCGTCGTCCCACCTTCAATGCCGTCGTCGTCTCAAGTAGAGAGGTTCAGTTAATGATTTGTTGGGGATTAAGAAAATATGAAAAATATAAATATAATGAGAACACGTGTCGGGCAACGAAGGGGGAGTGATGTGCACACCCCTCCCATGTGGAATTTACCAGCAGTATAGGGTCTTCCAGTTTAAATCTTTATTTTTTTCACGTAAAATAAAATAAAAAAAATGCATATGTTGTATATAAATGTACATCTACATCATTCACATTTTATTAGAAGGAAAAACAAAAAGGAAAAATTGTATCACTGCATACATGTTTCTAACTTATCCAGATAAATATAATGGAAATTAATGGGACTCGATCCAAAGAAACTAGGGCAAAAAGGCAAAAAGATAAGCATGAAGGGACAAAATTAGGACGAGAAATAGAGCACATACACATTTTGAAGCTGTAACATTTTTTATTAATAATTTATCAGGAAAATCGCCTTTTCATAATCATATTTGGGTCTGATAATTTTTGGTAGCTTACTTAACAGTGTGTTATTTAAACATGTATAAATCTTTTCAAAAGAGATAGAGGGTGAGTTCATATATAATAATAATAGTGAGTCATAAGCTCGAACATATATATGTACTGATCGATATCCATACTATTGTACGTATTTATTTATTTTTTAACCTATAAGGCTAGGTTAAAAAATCTATTATTTGTCGGTCTTAACCATTACGAACTAACACAATACCTATATTTAGAAAATCATATATATCTCTCACAAAAAAGTGATTAATTCTTGTAATTTATCTCCATTCCTTTTGTTGTATGGGCTTTATTTATAACCTAAATTGGGCTCTGCCTATATCTTTAACAGATACGGCACAATGCTTATGCTGTTATGTATAGTAATAAATCGTGTGGACATAATTCTCAAATTTCCAATTTAATTTCTAAAACGCAATGGAGAAGATTTTGAAGCTGTACATATTTTTTCATAAAATCCTCGCATTCTCAACTTTCTTTACTTATAAACTAACCTTAATTTTTTATGATTTAAACTGATGAGGAAACAAGATTATATGAAAGGAAAAGAAATAAACAAATGAATTTGATCCCCAACTGAAAAATTCCCTAACAACAATAATGAATTGGACCAAAAACACACATGCACATTGCACACACATCAAGTACTACCCTTTCTACAATCACGAAAAATTAAAATTAAGGGTCCAATCAGGTTTAGCCTATGTGCAATATATTTACGGATTTACCTAATAAACACTTAAGAACAAATGCAAAAATGGGAAAAGTAGAAAATTCATTAACAAAAGTCTAAAGAGGTAGAAAAAGAAAATCTACTCATAAACATCACATACCAAATACGAGTATCTTTATCAAATTAAAACTAAGATGGTATTGTCAACTCATAATACATAAAGAATAACTATCAAAAGTATAAATAAACTTTATTATTATTATTATTTGAATCGAATATTTTCGAATACCGAATCGAATATCACAATATTTGAATTCGCTAACTAATCAAATCAAAAGAAGTATTTGTATTCGTATTCGATTCGTCATCGAATATTCGAGTCGAATACCAATCTGAAGCAAAATTATTTGATTTGTATACAACCCTACATTATACCATATTTATATGTACACCATATCTATACATTGCATGGGTTAGTTCCCATGCATAGGCTATAAATATCTAGGCCAGCCGCAGCGGCGTTAATTCACCATTTGCATTGGGAATATGGAGCTTCCTCATTCATAAATTATTAAATTAATATGCATATAATGATAATTAGTGGGAGACTAATACAACCCACCGCCTCACATTTAAATGTGATCAAGTGTCTTGGGCCACTTTTTTGCTATAAGGGACTAGGCTCAACTCTATTCAAGTCCAAAATTATTAGAACCTTGATAACTTGAATGTATCATTTAATAATACCTTCTGACTATTAATTAATCAGATTCGTAACTTTATGACATTAAAATACGACTTAAATCTTGATTTGGAGATCACATAAGATCGTCAACTAATTAGCTTCGACCACATAACAATTAAATTGTTTTTCTTTTTTGTTTAGCTACAACTTTTTGTAAATCACTTTTGTTGGAATTAAAACGGAAGAATATTCATATTTTCTTCGATCGCGAAAAGTCAACACGTTTTAAATATTAACTTTCTTTTAACTGTATATTTAGAGAACTTGATTGGGAAAGGAGGACTTCGAAACCTGGCTCCTTTGATTTTTTTTTTTTTATCCATCACAATTCAATTGGGGAATGATGCTATAATTGTTTTTCAACCAAACCATCTAATTTCAACAAATGATAATAATGACGTCAAATTATCCTTTTCATCGAACGTATATAACCAAATACTAGAAAAACAAGTTGTGTATCAAACCAAGAAAAGGGGAAAAGTGTAAAATACTCACAACATTAACTTAATTGATGGGCAAATATTCACAATATATTCTGTTTTATTATCTTTATAGTACTGTATAATATTTACTTGCGTTGTGGCGACATCCTCGACAAGTTCTCGTGATTTTTATTTTTTTATTTATCATAGATGATGTTTTGTTTGAATTTTTTTTTGGTTTCGGTTTTGCTGCTCGAGACTTCATTTTGTAAATCACAATGTAACTTATTCTTGAAAGGATATTGGCTCAAGAAAGGCTGAGATGATATATCTTAATTCTTAACTCAAATTTGAGACAAGCATATTACAAATTTATTTGATGTTTAAATATTTTCAGAAACTGTATATATATAGCGCATTATTAGTTATAGACAAATTTCTCAATAGATTTCTTCTCAATTTAATTCAATGCTTGAAATTATTAAGTCATTCTCTCGTTCCATGATAGGACGAAGGACCTCCCAAATAATGATGCTTTTGTCATACAATTATTTATATAGTACATTTTTCATTAATGCTCAAAATAGGTTAAGTGAGCTCAAGTTTTGGGCCTCATAAATAAAAGATGGAAACTTAGGCCCAAGGAATGAACTAAACTATATCCAATTAGACATTTAAATAAATTAAATATTGTGCTATTTTTTGGTCAGAGCGGAGGGAGACAAGGAAAGAGAAATTATTTTAGTTCCGAAATTATAACTGTAGGCTTTAATTTAATTAACTAAAGCAAGCCATAACTTAATTCGATTAATTAAAGGGCAATTCTATATAATGAGTCATGAGTGGGTGTTTTAAAAATTATGAGAAGGGGTATTTTTCTGTATTTAAAAATTTTGGACATATATATACCACTTGTTGGCGTATAATTTGAAGTTTCCAAATACAAAATGAGACATCCACCGATAATAGGATCTTGACTCATTTTGAAGGATACATAACGCCGTTTGATTAGTTAATTTGTTGGTCTCCGTCAAACATGTTTGTTGATCATTTTTTTTTATATGTATGTTTTAATGTTTACTTGATCATATTTTGAGTTTGTGCATGACAATGTGACGTTAATTTAATTTTTCTGAATTAAATTAAATTAACTGCTCAAGCAAATTAAATTAATATCCCTTGATCATATTGTAATCTATGTTTCATTTCGTATTAAGATTATTCCAATGCATTGAACGAAATAACTCGCGTTATTTTGGAATTAAAATTGAAAAGGTAAGTTGGGGGAAGAAGGATAGTGGAGTTGAAGACATTACTATTAACAGTTTAATACATAGAAGGTGTTCGCGGCTTAGATAAATATCATTGTCGGAACACATTAGTAATAAGGCACACTCCTGTAAGCTGCTATATGGGGGCGAGAGAGGGAAAGAAAGTTTTCAAGGTAGCTAAAAATAATATTTATTAGTAATTGAAATTAGAATTGGAGGGATATAATAGTACACTCAAAATATTTTTAGTAATTAAATTAATATCCCTTGATCATATTGTAATCTATGCTTCATTAATTTTTTTTCTAGAGAAGAGTTGTTGGATTTGAGATTGAGAGGCAAGGAATAAGATTATTCGATTACTAGTTTTAGGCATTAGATGGATTCATGTATGGCAATTGATTGGGCTAATTTTAAGATCTTCACTATTACGGCCCACTAAATATGGGCCTATCACAGAATACGGCCCAAATAGACATGGGATCACAGAAGCCCAAATTAATTAATACTATATTTTCCTTTTTCTTTTAACAAAAAAAAGCATAATGTAGGAAATAATAATATTACATGAAGATACGAATTTTACTTTATTGAACTTGGAGGTGGTTGCATGGCTTCTAGGACAGTAGGACTATATCATCTAATCAACCTTCTTAATTCTTCATCATTTATATTTAAGTAGAGATTTATATATTAATTATACATCCAAAACATGAAAATTATCAATGTCTTGCCTTCGGAAAGAAGCACCCGATACCAAACAAGTATATGGATGATGCATAACTATATGGAGTAGATCTTTTTTTTTTGTGTGTGTGTTTGTGTGTGTGTGTAAATCTAACTGATTTAGTTCACTCTTCTCTACTAAAGTAAAAAGATATGAAATTAAAAAAACACTACATGTTGCCATCTTTTATAGTAAAATTAGAAGCATGGGTTGATTCCATACAATAATATAGCTGTTAGGTAAGTAGAGTTAGGTAATTAGGTCAGTATTATGGGAGAATTAATTAATGAAAAATCACAAATCACAAATTAACTCTTACCAATTTAATTTCCAAATTGTAAGAGGGCTAAAAAAGTCATGCAATTATATATAAATGTTGGAACCGATCCAAAGAAAAATTGAAACAATTCTACTAAAAATTTGAAGGATATTATTACAGGGAGGGTTTCTATATATATATATATATACTACGTATATTTATCACCCAAAATAATGAAGAATATATTAAGGTTTGAAAATTAAGTTGATTCGCACACAGCGTAAAGAAAGAAAAAATTGCTTTAAATTCCAACTAGGTTCCAATAAATACTGAATTTGGAATAAACTAAAATTTTAAATTATACTTTTGCAATAAAAGTTTTTTCAATGAATTTGTTTTCAAAAACCAAGCTAAGTTTCATAGGAAATTAAAATCGAGCAAGTGTTCTGTTGGTGCCCTGCTAAATGGTAAACACCAGTAATTACAGTTAGTGAATATAACATACATTAATTATAAAATATGGTAGATTCATTATGAGCAAGAAAAAAAATCCCAAAGATTATAATAATAAAATCTAGTGAATTTGTAAATGAAGAATTGGAAATTTCTCTATAATAAATTTAATATGACTTGCATATATAACACATGAACAAAGTTCACCTAAATTTTGACATTTGCAGCGGTATACATTTTTCTGCTTTCAATGAATTGGTTTTGTTGAGATATTTATTACCCCACTTTAAAAATATCTACAATAATAATAAATATAATCATAAGTATATTCATAATATGCTCGTGTTTTATAAAAGACCTTGCTTTCAAAATAAACATGTTAGGAAGGTGTATGATCACACTAATTTTTAACAAAAAAATATGTAGTAAATAGATTATAGATCGTTTCGAATATCAATATTTTGTTTAACAAAGTTCTTTTCCTTGACATCAGTTTTTCTGAATTCGTGTTTTTCCCACCTTGAAATCCTAGTGAATAAATCAAATATTCGTAAATCCACGTTTAGTTTTTCCAACTACGAAACTTTACAACCTTCATTTTAAACTCTACATATTTCTTTTATTTAATTTTCTGCCAATTAAATCATGTTACATGGTTCAAATTATTTAATAATAGCATATATTTTTTAATGCTATTTTGGATATAATATTGTTTATTAGTATAATAACTGCCAGCATCGGTTAGTATACTATTTAGATAACTTTAATTTTTATGTGTGTTAATTAATCTTGAAAATACCCATTGTGAATAAAAGAAATTAAAAAAACAATGATCACTATTCACTATCTAACTGATTTGACTAGTAACTAAACTATCTTGCCATTTCAGAACTCACTCTTCTCATATTCCACAGTTTAGTAGTCTTGTCATAGGCTCATAAGTCATAACTAGAATTCACTCTTCTCCACTAATTAAAATAAAAAGGTAGTATATGAAAGTAAATAAACACTACATGTTGCCATCTTTTATAGACAAATTCTCTTAAAAGGAAGCATGGGTTGATTCCATACAATAATATAGCTGTTAGGTAAGTAGAGTTAGGTAATTAGGTTAGTATTTTATGGGAGAATTAATTAATGAAAAATCACAAGTGCCTCCCTCACTTTTTGGCCTTTTATTATAAAGTTTGGTTAAGGGCATCTGGTTAATTAAACAATTGGGCAGCAATATGAAGAAGCCTTTAATTGACTTGATGTGTTTATTTAATTAGTTTGAGCATCAATTTAAGTTTTGACTAATTATTTTCGCAGTCGTAATTGCTCAATGAACGAAATTTGCATAATAAATATTATTATGTAAACAGTTTAAGTACCAATTTCTTGTTTACGTAATTTATAGCACGAAGAGAGATCATTTGGAATAAAGTAAAATTTTAAATTATACTCTTGCGACAAAAGTTTTTTTTTTATTAATTAGTCAAAATATAATGTCGTGAGTGTTTTTTGTTATTCCGAGACGTTTATATATGCATTTGTCCATTTGCCCGTGACTAAATAAAAATATGAAAGATAGTTCAAAATTATTAAACTACTTTACATATATATGGAATCGAATGTAACTTTCGTGATTGGGCCCAGGTGCCGCTTTATGGTACTTATGGTGTAATTTATGGTACTTCTTGTACCTCTGAAATAAAATCTTTTTTTTTCGATAAAAAAAAATTACATATATATGGCACATTGAATTGCAAGCACAATTATAGCTATTCTTGTGATACAAACAGAAATGCTGAAATGACATTCGCCCACTCTTGTTTTACTATTATGAAAAATATATCATGTCATTTAAAGTAAGTTAATCCACATATAACAAATTATCATGTCATTCAATTGTATGATTGCTTTCAAATGCATTGTAAATCTTATTTTTGCTAGTTAATTTTTAGTAAAGATAAAAATGGGAGATTAATTAAACAATGTTTATAAAAAAAATATTGTCTCAAACTACGAATGAGAGAGATTAAACAATATTTTGTCATCTTGTTCACGCCGTTTGGGAGAGGAGACGGAGATTGAGAATGGAGAGAAGGTTAAGTGGGCTCAAGTTTTGGGCCTCATAAATAAAAGAGGGAAGGTGGGCCCCAAATTAAACTAAAATTTTGGGCTTCAGTTGAGGTTGTTTGGGCTCAAATGTTGGACTCAAGGAATGAACTAAATTATATCCAATTAGAGATTTAAATTAATTAAATATTGTGCTGGTTTTAGTTCCGACTTCCGATATTATAACTGTAGGCTTTAATTTAATTAACTAAAGCAAGCCTTAACTTAATCCGATTAATTAAAGGGCAATTCTATATGTCCCCTTTTTTTTTCTATATATAGAATCTAATAAATAAATTTCAATGTATGTACGATTCCACCCTCATAGAATAATGAGTATTGATCAGATGAATTGCGATAAGGGAGAGAATGAGTGGGTTTTTGGGGGGCTATACACACACAGAGAGCACAGAGAGAGAGAGAGTTTTTGAGGATAGCTAAAAATAATACTACTATTTATTAGTAATTTAAAATTAAAATTGGAGGGATATAATAGCACATTCAAAATATTTATATTAATTTTTAAAATTAAGAGGCTTTGAAGAGGAAAATGGGGGTGTGAATGGAATTACCCAAAATCTTCCCTCCGTCTAATTTGAATTGACACGCTTTTTTTTTAGGTTGTCTATTTGAATTGACACATTCCCTAAAATTAAAAGTCAACAAATAACTCAAAATGGTGGGCTCATATTACTTTTTTACTACAAACAACTAACAAGCCCTTTCTTAACCTGTGTGCCAAAAGGTATGTGCCAATTCAAACGGGACAGAAGGACTAATTAACATGAAAAGTCAAATTACATCAAGTAATGATATATCCGAGAGAGATCGAAAGAAGTATTCATGAACAATTTAAATTTGTCGATTAATGAAATATCACGGTAAAAACTAATTATATGTGTTTAATAAACCATTTACTCGTGTGAAGGTCGTGTTAAGAACGTAGTATGATGAAAAGCAAAATCTCGTTAAATCCATAAGGTTATGTTCAATGCGATTTAATTTTTCTTCTAGAGAAGAGTTGTTGGATTTGAGATTGAGAGGCAAGGAATAAGATTAATCGATTACTAGTTTTAAGCATTAGATGGATTCATGTATGGCAATTGATTGGGCTAATTTAAAGATCTTCACCATTAAGGCCCACTAAATATGGGCCTATCACAGAATGCGGCCCAAATAGTCATGGGATCACAATAGCCCAAATTAATTAATACAATATTTTTCTTTTTCTTTTAACAAAAAAAAAGCATAATGTAGGAAATAATAATATTACATGAGGATACGAATTTTACTTTATTGAACTTGGAGGTGGTTGCATGGCTTCTAGGACAGTAGGACTATATCATCTAATCAACCTTCTTAATTCTTCATCATTTATATTTAAGTAGAGATTTATATATTAATTATACATCCAAAACATGAAAATTATCAATGTCTTGCCTTCGGAAAGAAGCACACGATATCAAACAAGTATATGGATGATGCATAACTATATGGAGTAGATTTTTTTTTTGTGTGTGTGTAAAAGTAAAATATATATTTTGATTTATTGAATTAGTTCATGCCAGTTGTATAAGAATATAAGATCTCATTGTTGTCGGGTTTTGATGCGAGCAATATATCTACAAATTAATTGTAATTTATATCTTCTACTCGTATTTTAGTCTGAAATTATTTTTCTACTAATACAGACGGACAATGAAAACATCATGTTTTGTACGGTAAAAAAGATTTTTATTTCAAAATAACTATTACTCCTATATTTTAAGTGATGTGAAAAGCCCATGCCGAATTAATTTAATATTATAATTCATTTTTCTTTTGCAAGTGTTCATTAATTAAGAATCAGTTGTATGTATACATTTCTCTTAGGAATTAATAACACATATGTAAGTAGATAAAGCCATAGCTAGCCTTCACTTGAATTAATCACACATATGTAAGTATATTAATAACACATATGTAAGTAGATAAAGCCATAGCTTAGCCTTCACTTTTGCAACGTGACAGAGAAAACGTTGAATCAACTGTGGTATTAGCATGTGTTTGATTCATTATAGGCATGCTTTGATGTAGAGTTGGGAAGAATTCGAGGGCGAAAACACCACCTCGTATGCGATTACCTTCCCCACGCATTCCAACTCCTCGTCTTGTGTGACGAGACGAGCACCGATCAGGGCTGAGTCTGCACCACTGATCCTGATGCAGACTGTGATCCAAAATTGGCTAAGTTACAACATGTTTTAACTAATTGTGTTAAAATGAAATGAAATACGAGATTGATGGAACTAAACTGGACAAGCAGTATTTTGTGCCCTTGAACATCCCTCGCGGGCCATCTGCAATAAACAAGACGCATTGTTAAATATACATACATATTTATTGAAAAATTGCAAAATTATGAGGGAGAGAGGGAACCATGAGGTGAAACCGGCGGCGTGGAGGCGAAGCCGAAGCAGAGCAAGAGCAAGAGCAACAGCAACAGCAGATGAGTGATTTGAGCCATGATTAGAGAAAGAATAGCAAAAGACTAGTAGTATTGAGGAAAAGTTATTGAGGTAGAAGGGATGAATAAGAGGGTGATATATATAGAGAAAAATCAATGTGAAGATAATTTGGTAAAAACGTGTTAAGCAAAGCATGTCAACGAAACATAGCATGTGAGCAAAGCATGGGGAAAAGGCAGATTGTTGTAAGAAGAATACCTTAGTTTATTAAGTTTCAATTGATTGTTAGTTATACATTATTCTCAATTTAAATTAATCAGATTCATAACTAATTTATTTTTATGTGTTTTAACATTATTTATGCTTAGCATATTTTAAATGTGGAAGATGTCTTGAGCTTTGTTGGGATGTTTAGATTATTTTTTAAAGTGAGATCTGTAGCATAAGTTATAGATGAATCAATTAAACTATAAATATCAAAGATGGTCCAAAAATTGTTAAACTACTTTACATATGGTCCATTGAATTCCAAGCACAATTGTAGCCATTTTTGTGATACAAACACTCACTCTTGTTTTACTATTTATGGAGTACTGAATTGCTATCAATTTCTTGTTTTAGTTTTTGTATATTAAGTTAATGGTTAATTGTTATCATTTCATTTTATATATTATATAAAATAATTATCACTTCTAACATGTTTAGTCCAAGCATAAAATTTCAGCGGCTCAAATGACAAAATTAAGACTCTTCTTTGAAGGTTTCTTTGGGTTCATTTAATTAGACTCCCACCTAAAATTTGTCAGAGGGCCGAACTAGTAACAGTAAAATAAAGTTAGAAGCTAATAAAAACCATTTAATTATGAAAAAAATTCTGCATTTATTTATCAAATCAAATAAAATCATTTAATTATAACGCAAACTGAAAAGATCAAATGATGAAGTTGAAGCCTCAAAGCGAACAATGAAATAATATTAAATATGAAAAAATGTACATATAACTTCCAAGAAACACTACTAGCTCGGTTCAGTTTCATGGTAACACAAATAATCAACAAAAAATTCCAAGATTATCATTACAATTAAGATTTCAATGTTTTTGCATGGTACAGACAAAAAACAACACAAAGGTTCACCAACAGTTTCATAAATGGCCTACTTACAACAGTTTCATCTTCCTAACCTAACCATTTACCAGATTAGATCGTACCTCACATGAAATCTGTGCCGTCTGCTCGCTGATAACGCGTAAAACGAGCCTCTGCAGGAGAAAGACGAGCACCTACGCTGGCGGGCTCACATAATGCCCGGTTTTCCTTCTATGCCGGCTGAAATCCGACACAAATCTGAACGTAAGACCGCATCCCTTGATTTTGCAGACATACGGCCTTTCTCCCGTGTGCACGCGCAGATGCTCTGTCCTTGCCCAGGCCCACTTAAACGACATCGTGCAGCCGTCCCACGGGCATTTCAGAGGCCTATCATCATCGTGAACGCGCTGGTGCAGTGACGCGTATTTGTGGGAGTTGAATTTCTTCCTGCACCCGTCGACGGGGCACTGGTTTCCTTTGTGCAGGAGTAGCTCTGCCTTTGTCTGAAAGCTCATCGTGCAGCCGTCTAACTCACACTTGTAACGTCCCCTCGTGTTCCCTTTCTTGCCCTTGCGAGGGACGGGCTGATCTGCAGCTTTCCTCGACTTCTTCGTCGTTGGTGCTTCCTCATTTGGCTCTATGTTGTCAGTGATACGAGTAGATGGCTCTTCTCTCGCCCGAGGCCTCAATCCTTCGCATGGGCTTCTGGTAAAGCCACTGAAGTGGAAGCGATCATCTAATTGCAGGCCGAGTAGTTCTCTTTTCCTTTTACTTTTGCTTCCCGCTTCCGTGTTAGGTCTCGATCGCGGCATGGTTTCAGAATCATCGACACTATTGTCCTCCAATGGAACGTCAGTCTTGCTGGCCACATTCGTCTCATCTCCACTATTTTCAAGAACTGAGGCCGAGGTTGTAGGACTTGAAATAACTCTCTCTTGATCATCGTTGTCGTCATCACCATCATCATCATCTCCTTCGGTCTGCACATGCTGATCTTCTTCAGAACTCGAGGAATTCGATACCTCACTGTCCTCAGCAAGTTGATCATCGGATGTTGCTTCAATCTGCTCGTCGTCTGAAGAGTTTGATGAGTCGTCGTGTCTAGAAGTTTCTTCAATCCCACAGCATCCATCAGACTGAACATTATCCGGCATCACACAATCATTGTCTGCCAGACGATCACAAGCTTCAATTGGTACAGCAGCTTCTTCGACAATCTCTTCCTCTCTCGGAACTTCATCCTCTGCAACATCATCCATCCCGTTTCTATCTGTAGTGGAACCAACAGTCTCGGAATAACACCTGTCACTTTTCTGGCTGCCGCTGTCAGCTCCCTTGATGTCATGACACGAACCGCCAAATCTGTCAGAACCATTTTCAAGTAATGTTGAAGCAACAGCCGAATTCGCAGAGTGAGATTCAAAAGACGAAGCCATCGGGTGTTCCCCATGAGAAGGTAACACAGTTGGCCCTGAGGCCGTTTTTCCTTCAATTTCTACTCCAATAGTACTTTTGGCTACGTTTTCTGCAGAAGCACGGACCTTGTATCGCTTTCTCGAATATTGGATAAGCTTACTATCTTTCTTGGCCGTTTCATCTTCCTTTTTCCTATTTGTATCTTCCTTGGCAGCTTCAAAGCCGCAGGAAGGTTTACCCTGCAGGAGACGTTTCTGATGGCGCTTTGAACGCAATTTTCTGGACAGCCACTTTGCGCGGGATGTATCTAAGATTGGGGCCACATTGTGAAACAACCCGCCCAAACTCAGCAGATGCTGGACCTTTGAGGATGGAGAACTCTTTTTCATCCTCACGCAATGCTGTAGATTGATGTTCAACAGCGACGTCCAGTCTTCTACAGAGGCAACTTGTTCTTCTCTGTCAATAGCAGTATCAATCAGGTTCAGATCTTCGGGAGAAGCATTGCCCACCAAAATCTCGGTGTAACTGAAAGGGATGGCAATCTCCTCCGCGATGACCGCAGCATGAGCCTTTATTTTCTGAAAGTCTAAGAAACGACACAGAAATGAATCATAAAACATGAACCAGCAAGGGACATGGGGGCAGAAACGATTATGAACCAACCAAAGCCAGTATTTACCTGAATGACAAATCACGAGAACATTTGCTCCGCCTTTCGAACTCAGCAATTCTTCGATTTCAATCGCATGCTCTAGGCAGAATATCCTTGGTTTTAGAGATACGTTAGAAATGTCCCATCCCATGGCAATCTTAACTTTCAGAGAAGCAGTTTCATTGGCCGAAGACTGGCTTTTTTTAGCTCCAGCAACGTGGTCGGGTTCCTTTTTGCTTAACTTAGATTTCATCTTCGCATCTAGTAACAGAAAATGTCAGTCTTTAGAGTAGGTTCGTCATTCTCTCTAGTCAATGTAACTTCAGCATAGCTTGCTCGTAAAGGAGGTATCATTTCTTCAAATATAAATGCATAGATAGACTTCTCATTGCAAGTAGAAAAAAAGACAAATAAAACTAGAAACGCTAGTAAGTAAAAATATAGCATATTCTAACATTTGGCTGACCATCTCTTGACAACTACACTAGAAGAAAAAGAAATTACTTGGCACGTGGAATTACCGGGAAGCAGAAACTATCCAGACAACGAAGAATATGATGAATTAAAAGGTGTTAAAAGACTAGAAGCAACAACTTCGACATTAGACCTAGAGCCTTGCAAAGTAAAGATTAGTACTAGACCAGCCAATGTTACTAGAAAATACAATCTTTAGCAATTATTGCAAGATCGAGAAACACGGGGTATTTTCTAATCATATACTGTCGCACAAGCATAAGTCATCCGAATGCAGCAGCAGCACTATCAAATTCGCAGTAATAACCAACAGACTATAATTGAGAAAAGAGATGAGATTTGCAAGGTCAAACCTTCAGTAAAACCTTCCACAGAAACAGCAAGAGGATCCACACACAGGAGATCAATCGATGCCACGCCAGATGGTTGCACAACTGCCATAAATGGAAAACCAAGGATACCACAAGCTACACAAGGTAATGTCCCGGACTCTATTTGAAAATCGTACGACAAGTCATCGTCATCAAGATCATAACCGACTGAACCAATATACTTGCTGAGCTCGTTCCCATCCTGTACACTGTCATCTTTCGCAGGAGAATTGTCTCCGGCTGAGGTCAATACAGAAGCATCTGCATCCGGGCAGAGAACAGATTCTTTACTTGAAGATGGCAGCGAATCAACATCCCATAGAACTGCGTGATAGCAGGAATTTCTTCGAAGAAGAACAGCCAGGCGACTGTTTTCACACAAGATATCTTCTATAAATGCTCTCTTTACAGACAATTCTCTTTCTTCCTTTAGACGATCTCTCAAACGCGAGCTTCGTACCCCAGGCAGTAAGGATCTCGGTATTCTGTAATTCAATCAGATCCATCCAATCAAAATTGTGGCCAATATAAGTTAGAAGCAGTCAGATCTATAGTTGCAATCAATATTACAGAAAACGGCAATTTATGCAATGTCAAGTAAATAAGTACGATACATGATGGATGCTAACACAGCCTACATTTCCATTTCCTATTAACAAGAAACCAAATAATGGCACGCAGACAAGATTCGACTACTTCACTTGAAAGTGAGACAACAACCACAGAGGACTGAGAGAAATCTAAAACCAAAATACAGCCATGATCAACTTCTTGGTATAAGAATTGTATGCTAACCTTGAAATGAAAGACATGGTTAATAAGTACAACAGTTGCTGATGGGAAAGCATAGGAAGGTAATTCATGGCAGCTCTGCGAACAGCAGCTTCCTTAGCTATTGCAAGCCACTTAGATGTTCCAAAATTAGCAGCTTCTCCACAATTGAAACCTAATTTTGAATTGCCAATGCAATGATCAGGATATGCTACTTGCAGACAAGTTGCATTCTGCAAAATCGTGCGACTTTGCTCACCAAGAGACAACATAAGCATATCAACTTAGACTAATCCACTAAGCATATGAAACAAAAATAAACAATTACCATGGCTGAATCCTATGTGGTAGGCTCTTGGAAAAGTCACGACAAATTCACCAGGGTACTGTACCAGCCTAAGACAATGACAATACGTATATCAGTTTTATACAGCTAAAACATGTACATAACAAAAAATATCTGATAACTGGACCGAATAAGTCCACCATTCATAATATAAGTCCACCAACCTGCAACACGGGATGCCCGATGCAGCAATAACTTCAGGAGACAAAACAGTAGTCTTTTCCCCCAAGTGAGATAGAGCAACTGAAATCACAATATAATTGCATCTGAGTGTTTAAGAAAGTACAGCATAGTTCACTTGGTCAAATCGATGATCATATCTTCAGTAACAAACATGTACATACCCAACCGGTCAGGATTTCCTCCATAGGCGCGAAGACGAATGGCTTCTTCAAAGTCAAAAGCACGATCTCCCGGTACAGCATACCAAGTCTTGGGCGAACCCACGTGAAGGAAATTCAAGCTGTGAAGTTCGTGGTCTTCCACATGCCAAGCAAACCAACTGAACAGCATCCCAATATAAACCATGGGAGATGTTACACCGGGAATATCATCTGGCATAAAACGTGTCAGTGATCCTGCTGACCTAGCCATAACTTGTAAATTCCAAGGACTATTCGAAAGCTTCCATCCGGCAGTGCCTTCCATCTCGCTCCTATCTTGAGAATCTTTTCGGCCAGAAAAGGAAGCATCATCATTTGTACGATGTGATGGTGAAGAATTTAACACGGCCTCTGTACATGAACTAGGATTGTTCTGGCTACCTGAATCTTTATTACCGCAAACACTACTCACTGTTTCTACTTGATCATTCTTGCTGTCAGAGTTACCTAAATTATTCCTGTCAAACGAGTTCCTCTTCCTCGTCTTCCTCCTCCTCCTACGTCTGTCAAAATAACGCAAAAGCCCCTCTGGCTCACTAAATCCAGAGCCAGGCACATCATTAGCATATTCCACATATATAGGCTTCTCCGAAGCAGCTTTCCAAAACATGGTCTCAATAAGTAAGGGATTAACATCCTTCACTACCCCTAGCATACTCTTAGAAAAAATCTTGGCCTTCGCCTCAAACTGCTCCAGCGTATAAACTTCCCCACTCTGCCAAACCTGCTTCTGAGCCCCGGGCACTTGATCCCCAACCCCCTCCTTTGCTTTTTTCCCCTTCTCACAGCCCAATTCTTGCTGCCTTGTAGTAAAAACGGCCCTATACTTTCTATCACAATTATTCCTAACATCGCCATCTGTGTTCGACGACGAAACAAGATTCACATCCCCATCCAATTCCGGACACTTAGAAAGAGACTTATTCAAGTTATGAAGTACATACTTTCTCGAGGGCTTTGGCAATGGCGGAATCACTTTACATATACCAAAAGCACTCGCCTCTTTCTCTATCTTAGATATGTAAGCAATTGGGTCGGCAAATTCAGTATCTGTGGGGTGAAATTCAGGCGCTGGAGGCAACCTCTCAAGCCATTTCGGTATTTCCACATTCTTCATTTTAGCAGAACCCAAAAACTCATAACACCAAACCGTCAAATTTTAACATCACTTGCACTAAGCTACTGCAATATACAACAAGAAACTACTAAAGATACAATTTGGACCCAAATTTTTTCATGGGTTTTCTATTTCCACTGAAATGAAACTACATTTGTTTCTTTAAACCAAATCCCAGACACACATACAAGCCAAGATTAACAAGAATTTGTGGAGCAGGA
The DNA here is from genome assembly GCA_036873715.1 of Salvia sclarea. Taxonomy (NCBI): domain Eukaryota; kingdom Viridiplantae; phylum Streptophyta; class Magnoliopsida; order Lamiales; family Lamiaceae; genus Salvia; species Salvia sclarea. The sequence goes on along the minus strand of JAYJMF010384199.1, from coordinate 1,266 downwards.
TAAAATTCGACGAATTACAGTATGAAATTGAGAACAGGAAAACCTCTATCTTCAACCGAGAAGGCTTGGAGTTCCAACGCGGGCATGAATTTTTGAGGTGTGGGATGAAAGAGGGGTCTAGGTTTTTTGATTTGGGAGAAAATGAATGTGCGCAAGATAGACCGCGGGATTCTAAGCATGCGCCGTGGCTAACGTGAGCGTCACTGTTGCTAGGCTGTTCAGATGTTTAAATTTAATTAATGTTTTATTAGTCGGGCCCACCGCGAATATCTTATGGTGTGCGCGATACTCTTAGCGCGCAATTTAGCGCTGGCTAAGTGCGCGGCAGATTTATTTATTCGATTAAGTAATGTAATCTTATCATCTTATGAGCAATACTATTATATTTGGAATAATCATTTCAATGAATTTTGGTCAATATTTCTTTCTAAACCCAAAGCATAGATTATTTATCAATTCAGGTTTGGAAGGTATAAAAAATGTCAAATTATAATCTGAATAGTTGAAACCTTGGCAGAAAATTGAATTTTTATTTTTTTACAATATTAATAAATTGTGAATTAGATTAGTGTAGATTATAATCCATTTACTAGTTTCACTAAAAAGCAACATAAAAAAATATACACAATCAAACGCATAATTTATTGAGTGCTAGAGCCTAGATTGATAGTTTTTAAACAAAAAAATTATTATTCCTTTTTTACTTCATAGACTCGACATAAATTTTTTAATTAACACTCCTTTATAAAATTCGCATAGTTGGTATTGTGTGATTGCTAACTAGTGTTGTGCCCGTGCGATGCACGGGGGACAAATTCGTCAATTGTTTTCTTGTTTAATGAACATTTTTGGTTTGTCTGTACAAAAGGTTTGTTCCCATGAGTGTTGCCCTTATCGTTTGGTGTAATGTTGTTCCATGTGATTCATTAATCTGCTTTGGAGAATTAAATAATAAATGTTAGACGCCCTAAGAGATATCAAAACAATTTTTTTTTATAACGATTTCGAGGATAATTTTGTGCACGTATCGTAACAAAACTTCTTCTTCAACTTACTCGCTTAGGACAACCCACATTAATTTACGATCATATGTGACATCATTATGTCGTTCTAGTAATCTTTTACTAAATTCGACATTTCATACATTCTTTATTCAAACTAAATTTGTATTATCACATCATGAATTCATCATCGGCCATTTACGTTAATTAATCATCTCATTCAGAAGGTATAATTAAATCAATCAATTAATTAGTTTAATATGAA